>OOFC01005710.1:4174-19649 GCA_900323345.1 Pseudochromis fuscus
TTTTTTTTACCTCGCTAACCCTCTCTGAATGCAGCTGTGGCTAGATTTTAAGTCAGGCATCGGCTAGTCGGGTCTGGCGAAGAAACAGATAGCATTGATCAAGTATCACGGAGTGAAATCCCCCTTTGCAGACTCGCATCTTAATCCTCATCAAGATGCCGACGCAGAATTCAAATCATCCTGCTTCAGGCTCTCGATGAAGGCTGGTCAACAGGCTGGACAAAATAAGTAAGAAGCACTCGTGAAAACTGAGGACAAGACAAATCACTTTACTTGAACTCAGACAACCCTGACAGTATCTTAACCTTCTCCTGATCAGAAAGTAAACTGCTGCAGTTTGTCTGGTCAGGCATCCATTTTGACCACTGAACATTATCCAGATGTTTGACTGTGGTAACTGATGTTTTTCATTTTTTATTCAGGAATGAGTCAACAGCAGACAGATTACTTTACTTCTCCGTCATCAGTGACATAATCACCTCAGCAGGAAGTGGAGGTTTGTCAAAATGCATTGAGAGAGTTTCACACAGTTTGCATGTTGCAGCCTCACTGTGTGTGTGTGTGTCTTACCCTCGATGGCCAGCATGGCTCTCAGCTCTCTGTTCAGCAGTTCGAAGCGTCTCTCCAGATCGTGCTCTTTCTCCCTGTGGCAAGTTAAAGAGAAAAAAACAAAACCCACAGAGCGCACACACACACACACACACACACACACACACACACACACACACAGACACACAACAAAGTTCATCAATATGTTAATGACTAAATCATTAAGTACTTAAAGAAACCTGCAATAAACATCGATTCAGCTACTCGCCTGGACCTTCTCTGGCTTCGCATTAATCTACTGCACATAACTGATACTCATAGTGCGCTCACACACACACAGCCCTGGGT
This sequence comes from Pseudochromis fuscus, assembly GCA_900323345.1. Taxonomy (NCBI): domain Eukaryota; kingdom Metazoa; phylum Chordata; class Actinopteri; family Pseudochromidae; genus Pseudochromis; species Pseudochromis fuscus. The sequence continues at coordinate 5,072 of OOFC01005710.1, forward strand.
GAATGTGGGTGTTTGTGTGTGTGTGTGAGGACAGAAAAAAAAGGTGGAGAAAATGCATTAAAAACAGAATTAAATAAATGTGTATCTATAGACATGTGTGGGCCAGCGTGTGTGTGCATGTATGCGGTTTGTGTGTGTGCAGCACAAATTGAATTCTTTCCTCTTTCAGCCATATTAAAAAATGAGCTAATTCGGTCCCTAATAGAATTTGTCCTTCACAGGCGCCTTTTTCTCTTCGCCTCCACAAAGAGAGAACAGAAAGGGCTAATAATCAGCCCTTCTGTCAATTGGCCACTTTAAAAGCCTCCCCTTTCCCACGATATAATGTGATTATGAATACTTCAATCTCCCCTCCACTCGCACACTTTGAAATCCCAAATGAAGAAAAAGGTAGTGTGTATGACTGAGTGTGTGTATGACTGACTGAGCGTGTGTGTGTGTCTCCACCTGTCGCAGCTGACCACATACAAAGAGACTAGAGATAGAGTAGCGATCGCCACATTTCTATTGATTTCATATCCCGTCCACATGTAAATCAATGAGTGGATAGACAGAGGGGGTGAATGGAGTGGTGAGGACACTCCCGCCCAACGGGTTGTGTGATGTTTGAATAGTGGTGTGAAGTTTCTAGGTTTTTAATGCTCCTCAGGAAGAGAGAAGATTTAGAAAAACAAACAAACTGTAACATTAAATGATGATCTATGAAGGGCAGTACGTACAGCAGAGAGAGCTGGTTCTGTCTTCTGATGAGGGCGTTCTTCTTGTTGACCAACATGAACCACTCCTGCATCATGGCCTCCTCCTCCTCCTTGTTGTTGCCTGGAAAGTGAACACAAACACACACATTTCAATAAAATCACAGTTATTTCCATGTCCTCTTCTCAAATCCCAGAAAGATTCTGTGGTTTAATGCAAAGACAAAACAGGATAAAGCCACGTAAATGTATGAAATTAGAGCGTATAATGTGTACACGTATACAGGCCTGCACACATGAAAGAGATGAGGCAGATAAACGACTGACTCCGCAGCGGCACAGTCAGTGTGTCCACCACATATTTATGTGTGTGTAAATACACTCCACGCTTATGTTCCTTGTGTAAACATTCACATACTTCACACCATGTCTTCACAACGTCAATACGGCTTCAACCGGGGCGGGATTAACTCAGCGATTACCGTCGAGCGCCTTTTACAGAGAGGAGCCTCTCACTGTAGGGCAATACATATCCCACCAATCACTCAGCGGGCCTTCAAAAAAAAAAAAAAAAAAAAAAAAACACGTCTGTGCGACTCTCTGCCGCTTAGTGTAATACCTGCTCCAACACACAGAGAGCTAGCCAGGCTCAGATGCATGGCTAATGTAAGCTTCGCCCACGCCTGGGGCTAAAGCTCTGTGCTGTAACTTACTTACAAGGTACAATGGGATGCGCACAACTGATACAGACAAAGCGCATTGAGTGGAAAGCTTCAAATGTTCGCCAGGTAACAGAAACAGCCTCCGTCGTGTTTGACAGGGAATAAAGAGGAGTGGAGTTTGACTCCCACTGAGCCTCCGTGGGCTTTAGTGTAATAAAACCAGATGATCATAAGGTTTCCAACCACTATATGACAATAATACACTGGAACCTGTGATCACTCCTGGTTTGCTTCACATGTGAATTTACACACATACCCTCTGTGGTGGGCATTTTGCTCATACTAAACTGGTTGGGTCCTAGAAAGATGTGTGGTTAAAATAGTAGGATTTGTCCTTTAAATGTATTATTGGCTGAAGACCAATCTTCTCTTACACGTGTTATATATTATTTTACATAATTAATGAGGGACATTGACAGAAATTATGGTAGCAATGTAAAAAAAAAAAAAAAAAAAAAAAGGTGGCAAATTGACAATCAACATCAAAATTTGTTTCTGTTTTGGCTTCAGTCCTTTAAATCAGGACCACATATGTATTTCAAATTAAAGCACAATTTATCCTCCATTCACTTCGATGTTCTGTACAAAACTAAACTGCTGTGGTCAGTTCATCCAGCCCCACTAATGTCTAGAATTGGCACAATGATGATGATGAGCTCTGTGGCACTTGAGGTCAGTTAAACGGCGACAGCAGCATTAATCCGACACTCAGCACGTCTGTGAAGAGAAGAAATGAATGAAAACAGAGGACGTGAGATGAAAGATCGTCTTAGGGCTTATGTTATTATCGCTCGCTGTTCTTTTTTTTCTCCCGGTTTCTTAAGAGGACGGTTTGGTCGCTGGGAAGCTACGACAGGTATCATAAGAGAATTAACACTGAGAGGAGATTTTACGACAGTTATTTATTGATTAAGGTCTTTAAAGTTAAATACAGAGGCCATTTTAAAAGGTGTAAAAAATACTTTACTGTGCACAAGAATACGACGGAAACCTCTAAATAAATGACTGAATGATTTCTGTGTTTAAAACAGGAGGAAATCAAAAGAAATTTATTTTTCCGTCCTACCCACACACACACACACCCTGTTCATTGCAGAGGAGAGGGAGTACTGGGCCACTGCGTCATTGATGACAAAAGGCAGACGCGTGGATGTGTGCGCGGACACCGGTGAGTGTGTGGACATTTGTGATACTCTGAGCCAGCAGATGTATGTAATTTCATTTAGGAGGGGGAAGCAGGGAGGGGGAGGAAGAAGAAAAAAAAAAAAAGCGAGCGAATGAAAGAAAGCTTCAGGATTTAGCGGAATCGGGGGCTCGTGGATTACTGTAGTCAACTTTGAAATGGACGACACTCGGAGGGGGGATAAAGCCTGCGCTGACAGGTCATTGTGCTGCCTCGAAGTCAAATAAAACAAGCAAATAATAATGGCAAATATTAAGCTCCTGTGACATTGTGGCGAGGCGGGTTGGAAGACGAGGGGGGATTATAAAGCTATATCCCCCACCGCTAGCCAGCCAGCAGCTACCAGCCAACCACCAGCCGCATTTTATGAAAGGAGGGAGGGAAGGCGAAGGGAGGGAGAGAAAGGAGAGGAGGAGAAAGGCAGGGAGGTCAGAGGGAAGGAGAGGGAGGAGAAAAGGAGGTAAGAAAAGAGTAGAAGGAAGGAGAAAGGGTGAGATGAAGAGAGAGGGGAGGAGGGCAGGTGGCCAGAGGGGGAGACATGTGAAAGCAAAATGGGATGATGGGAGGAGGAGGAGGGAGGTGGTGAAGGAGCAGGTGAGCGAGGGGACGGACGGAGGGACGGAGGCAGGACGAGTGGTGCAGGACACTTGACAGCTGCTCAGCATCCACTTCCCTTCAGTCACCCTCTCCAGGGCTGAACTCTGACCTCCAGATGCCACCTGACTCTTAAAGAGACAGAGACGTGTGTGACAAAGCAGAATTACTGGATTTACTGTTTGTTTGAGTGATAACATTAACATTTTTATCAATTATGATTACACATAAAAATATATATCTGCTGTGTAGAGTCGTGTAAAGATGAGCTTCACAATATGGTTTTTTTGGGGAAGTGCCACAAAAAAAACAAAAAAACCCCCAAAAACATTAGCCCAATAAAAAGTATTTTTGTTAGTCCTCAGAGTATTTAAAAGTGGACTACAACTAAAAGTAATATTTAAATTGACATTTATTGCCTGATAAGAGGATCATTTATCTTTGATTTGGTTTGTAAAATGTTTTTTCCTTAGAGTATCGATAACATTGCAAAGCCTTAACCTTACTCTGTAAACTGCCAAATTGAAACTGAACTGCTAAAATTGAACTGAATTCATCTTTGTGTCCAAACAACAAATATTCTCAAATTACAAGAAGAAAAATCTCCTGAGATGCTGACATTAGACAACATTTACAGTCTTTGTTTGACCATTTATTTAAAATATTACCTGATTATTAAACCTGCATCATGTTACTCAAAGTACTGAAGAAACCAGAAAAATGAGGCAACATGTTGTAAAATTGACTGTTTCAGGAGCATATGGTGAAAATGACTGAGGCGATGTTCATTACATGTACATTAAAGCTCTGAAACAGGGATAAATTCCCACTGCAGCAACACTTTTCCTAAAACTGAACCCACTTGCTGAGCTGTAATGAGAGCGTCCATATAATGGCATATGTTACGAGTGACAACAACAGAGAGAGAGCGACAAACAAACTGCTGATTGTTGTGTTATATGAAGACAAATGGTGTAAATATCCCTGGCAAGCACCGCTGACACTGTGTCTGTGAATCCAGCCTTGGCTCTGAGAGGCTGTGGATCCATGCTGGCTCTCAGGGGGCCATCTTGGATCAAAGCATCTGGCGGTTTGGCAGGTTGCATTCTGGGTCTTGCTGCTTGCCTTACACGCCACTTCTCAGCGCTCGAACACGGAGCAGAAACAGGCCAATCTCTGCTGAGACCCAAGCAATAAATTTGGCATTCGTACAATGTTTGATCAGGACATCAAAGGGTTAGTGAAATATGTCTGATGGAGATACACCGGGTTTCCCTTCCCACTGCAAACTTTATCGTCATTAATATCGCACTTAGTGCTACCTCGGCTATCAACGTAGCTGCGCTGGTGAGAAACACAGAAGATACAATCAAGTCAGACACACACACACAGCTGAGATACAACTGATAGACATATCCCAACAAACCCTCTATCTGATTGCCTGTGTCGCTCTTCTCTTGTTTCACTCTCTCTGTCTCACACACACAAACACAACCAGGATACAATGACACAATCTGCTCTGTGTGTGTGTGTGTGTGTGTGTGTGTGTGTGTGTGTGTGTGTGTGTGTGTGTGTGTGGAGGGACACTGCTTTCCTTAAGGCATGAAGGAAAATGCTGGTTAGCGCAGGTCACTGTGTGTTTTTACATGAGGAGATGCTAAGGAAGAAAAATAAAGAAAGAAATGGAAAAAAAGAAAAAGGGTAAAAAGACAAAGTGAGCCTCTATAGCCAAATAAGATTAAGATAGCCATCTTGGCCACTGTTCCATTCAGTGTAGATAGGAATAATGAAACCCACCCTGAGGTGCTCAAACTGCTGCTGCTGCTGCCGGCCTGCACTGGTTTAGACTGAATGCTAATTTGCTTGGTCTCAATAAACACATAAAAGACAAAATTCAATCAGTAAATATTGATTTATGTGTCGATAATTTGGAATATACAGAGCAGGAAATGAGTTTGATATGACAAAGTTAAAGGTTTTATTCTCTTGTGCTTCATCTGACTTTAAAGTGTCTCATTCATATACGTATGTGCATATATATAAAACTAACCTTTGTATCTATGAAAGTTATTAACTTAATGAAAGTAGTGAAAGCCTGATAATAAGGTGTACACAGTTTAAGGTGATGTTTTCAACTTGTTTGTTTTGTTTTTCTTCTTCTATCACATTCAAAGACTTTCAGTACACGTATGTAAAAGTTGTCTGAAGTAACTAAAGGACTAAGCACCAAGTTACAGAGGTTGAAACTTCCACTTATGGAGCAGTCTTTGGACTATTAGGCCCTCCCGCCACTTACAAACTAGGCTTTAACTAAGCAAATTTGCTTAAATATTATCAATTAAACTTTAGAGATAAGCGGGATATCCTGCGTGTATCTTCCCTCCACAACCCTCGTCTCTTTGTGCCTTGAAGGAGGGAGCTTGGATAACAGAGGGAAATGAATGAGACAGACAGAGAAACACATTAAAAGCTGTGATCACAGCACGTTCATCTCATTTCTTATCCCACCATTTTGTCATTTAATCCAATAGCTGCTAATCCAATTTGTCTATCGGACATGTTAAAAAGGCGGGGAGGAGGAGGAGGAGAAAAGAAGAGGAGGAGGGAGAGGGAGGAGATAGAGCTGAACTTCTCTTCTGTGCTCAAGTCACTTTCACAATTGCGGTTTATTTAGGGCCGAGCTGCACTTGTGTCTCTGCCATCGTTCTCTCCATCCGAGCGTCAAGCCCCGTCTGATATCAGCGGGGATCAGGGAAGATGAAAGCCAAAGACACATGAAAGGAAATGAGAAAAGAAGGAATAAAAAGAACAGGATGAACATTGTTTCCTGTGATTAGGTAAGAGCTCGTTAAAAGGCTGTCACTGCAGCGATGTGAATATGCATGACGGGGCCGGCCTAATCAGAGAGGTCTGTGGTGACGGCCGGAGGGGGGGGATTGTGTGTAAGTAGCCTACTGAAGACTTGATTTAATTAATGTGAGGAGAGGAGTGTCTTGTTAGGAAGGAGACGGAGTGAAGCTTGTGAGCAGGAAAGGTTAGTGAGCTCTCAAATTCAGATTTGGCCCTAAAGTATAATCTGAAATTTTTCAAGCTGGGGGAGAGTTTCAGTCACTACATTTAAAGAAAATCATATTTAACAGCTTAATCACTTCTCTCTCTCTCTCTCTCTCTCTCTACATTTTAGTTATTTAAAGCAATGCAGACAAAGTGCAACAGTGACTGCATTACAACACTTGTGATATGTGTAAGAATCAGACCCCCCTCCCCAGGCTTCTTTACATTGCACATGTGATTTCTCCTGCTCTCTCCTATTCTGTTCAGCTCTCTACTGGAGTGGTGATGAGGGCTATTTTTTCCAGGGGGGAGTCTTGTACGAGGCCTTTATAGCCGTCCTCAATGGCACAATGGTCCCAGCGTATAGAGCAGATTCCTGCTTTATTGAACCTGTGTATAATGTCTGCTGAATGGGACACATTAACCAATTCACACTCACCTCTTTCCCTTCCTCCCCCCCGCACAGAAAAAGGAGAAAAGTAAAATAAAAAAATAAAAGAGAGAAGAAAAACCTCCCCTCACACTGAGGCACAATGAGTGCCTTTTCCACTGGTGTCATTTGTCAACCACTGCTTGCTTTACAACTTACAAAGGAGGTGGAGGCAGGGGAGCGAGCAGGAGTGGAGTGTGATGGAGAGTTTTGGAGGCAGCCACATGAATTAGCTCTTTTCCATAATCATAAGTGGGGCTGCATAATTATTATTTGTTTCTAATGACACAATACAGAGCGGAGGTCCACCTTTCTGTATGAAACTAATCTACATGGAGCTGCTGAATTAAAGGTGGAAAACCTAATGTACTCTTTTTATGATTATGGGAAACATGAATGGGATGAAATATTCCAATTTAAGATGAGAAAAAACTCACACTGACAATTTGACAGTGGTTAGATAATTTTTCGGGCCTTTTTTATCTGGATTGTGTATCAATTTTGCAACAATATGACTAAGCAAATGTAACCAAATGGCTGCTTTCCTAAAAAAATAACTTCATTAAAGAGTATTTAACATCATTATGCATTTTATACTGCCTACTTCATCTTACTGCCTGTTTACTGTAGTTTTTCAAAAGTGATAAATAGAAGAACATTTGATTTGAGCTGGACATTTTATATTTTAGGAATTAGAGCTGTTTGGACTAAAAAGTACAATATTTCTCTCAGAAATGTAGTGGAGTGAAAGTAGTATTTGTTGCACTAAATGCTCTAAAAGAAGGTTTGCATATTCAAAAAACATATAGTCCAATACCAATATACCTGTGGAAAGCTAATGGTTGGACTCTAGTTTAAAAAGCACCTGCTGAGGTGTTATTGAATTATCAAACAGGGATAACATTTGAGATGAGATAAAAAGGTTCACCTGCCACTGTGAGCTGATCAGGAGTCAAATAAAATCAAAGCACAGTCGTACCACACTGTCCTCTCCTTTGCCTTGATGATGATTAATGAGCCTGATGGTAATAACAGGAGGCCCGAGGTCAACAAATCAAATAGTGTGATAATCTAAAAGAGTGCATCCAGTACATGAAGGATCCTGCTCTGTAAACCCAAAGTATTTAAAGAGGTCAGGTAGAAAACTCCCCAAGACAAACGGCTGTCAGATCTGACTGTCGCTGGTCACTGGCTGATGTTTCCTAAGGATTTACTTCAAACTTGACCAGGACAGTGGACATATTCAGCTCCTATCGTGCCACTGTTTGAACATCTGTACTCAAATACCGTGTTAAACAGACGATAAGTTTGTCCTGCTAATATACGTCCTCCTTACATCCTTCTCTCTGTTAAACACACACACACCTCTTTGCTCTCGGCTGCTGCCTCTCCAATGTATACAGAAACACACACGCGCACACACACATATATACCGCTGGGCAAACACATTTGACCTCTGAGCTAACAGCAGACCAACCTCCAGACACCTCTCATTCCTCCACCTCAGGGGTTAAGAAGCGCTGGGAGCTCGGGCAAACAGAGTTCACATAATGGACTGACTCTGGAGATGAAATGTTCATATTAGGGAGCTTCACAGAGAGACACACATTTCTGCTGCTTGTGCAGGGGGTTCGAAGAGTGTGTTTGCACAGGAGATGTTATTCATGCAGCTACTCCCCTCTTTTACCTTCCTATATGGGCTTGTTTTAATTACACAGATTAAATGGTTAAATGTAGGTGTTTAATTTTCAGATATGAATAAAAAGGGGACGAAATGTGGTCACAAATGTGGAACAAAACAAACGCCATTCAGAGTATTTTTCTGTTTGTCTAGCAGAAGCAGCCAAGCTGTGACAATCACACATATACACTCCTCCTCCTCCTCCTCAGCATCTCCTCCCCTGCCTTCCCTCCCTCCCCCCCAACTCCATCAAATTGTGTTTTTGCTACAAATCAATAAACATTATCAGAGAGTGGCAGACTATGGGCTGGTGGAGGCAGCCTCTGTCTGTTAAAGCCCAGACCGCCCTGTCTCTATCACAGCCTGGGTGAGAAGGCCAGGAGGAAACAGTAAGTCACACACAAGAGGGAGTGAAAAACTCCAGTCCACACACACACACACACACACACACACACACACCAAGAGTAAAACTACATACAAACAGAGACACAATTACACACGGACACGCTCAGATGATCAAACAGCGAGTGCTCGGTGCATGTATTCCTCACATCCATACAAACAGAAAGACAGACAGTAGGAAACAATCAAAGTGAACAGACTGGAAAAAAGAAAAGAACAGCAGTGAAGCATTAAGGTGTTTAACAATAATCCCAACAGTGCGGCGCAGCCTGTTTGGACCATCAACGTCAATAAGAAATTAAAAGAACAAAAATCAGTCTGAAGTCAACAGCGACTTTAAACACTCCCTAACCCATTAGGCCGCTGTATCACCACTCTATGCTTGTCAGCTCGCTTTAGCTTTAGCGTCAGAAATCCAGCGCTCTCTGCAACGCTCTGCACGAACCGTTTAACTGAGCTCCAAATAAGATGATTTTCAACCTGTCCCCACTTAGCTTGGGGCTGGAAAAGGAAAATCAGGGGGCCTGCCATACACCATTTCTCAATTACCTTTCTCATTATTGTCACCCGTGTTCATTACTACTATTATCATCCTTCCCTTTCTGTTGCACCCCCACTTTAGGCTAGCTCAGGCAGTTTGTGGATGAAGAGAGGGAGGAGAGCGGCAGAATCGAGAGCTTTTTGCAAGGCCGGAGCACTTCAGGTAATTAATATAGCGAGAGGGGGCAGATGAGAGGAGACGGAGAATATGTGAGTGTACGTACGCCTGTGTGTGTTTTTGCTGAAATGCCTGATTGGGGAGCTCACCTGCCGATACCCCCTAAAAGGTATTTCATTAGCGAGCCTTTTACCATACAAGCAGAGCAACAAAGCCTCGGTTACGCCTGTCTCCACTCCAGCTCGACAGGGCCCTCCAGGACGTCTGTAGCTGTGTGTGGGAAGAGTGAAGAAGAGTGGAGGAGCAGGGAGGAGAGGCGAGGAGAGGCTATCCCCGTTCATAATCTCATGACAAAAGGCAAAAAGGCATCATCCTATTACCAGCGTGATCTTCACCAGCTCCTGCTAGCTCCTTTCCACAGGGGGCTCTCTTTTATTATTAAGGTGAGTGGGTGATAGGGAGCAGCAAAGGCGCCCGGTGCCTCCCTATTAGCCCTGGGACAAGAGTAGGTATGAGGGGGGGAGAGAAGAGAGGAGAGACCCCTGCTAGGGTCCTGCTTGGAGTCTTTTTCTATTTTCCAGAATGAGAGCCTTTGCTTGGCCCGTTGGGGGGTGGCTGCTATTAGGCGTCAGTGCTACAACACAAAGTGAGAGACATTCTTCAATCAACCACCTCAATAACAGCGCTGACGATCACTGGGAAAACATCTTCAGCTCCACCTGTTAAGACTCATTTGGCTGATTCACATTAGTCCTCAGCTCCACCACAACAGTCAACATGTCAGGGATCAGTCCTCAAGGGAATACATACTGTACTTCCTCAAATAAAAGAGTATTCAATCAAAACCCAGAGATAATAATGGCTGAGGTAATAATTGAATTGAAAGAATAAAGGTCGGATCCCAAAAACGAGCTGGGGGAAATACAGGGGTGAGTACATTAAACATAATGTGCCTGAAAATATTTCACAATAAACGCCTGGTAAAGAAATAAAGGGTTTCTGTCCACATAAATGTTAGTAGTAGGCTTTTGTTTTGAAAGTAAGTGTTAAGTTTGTATTAACAGTGAACTGTAGTAACTTTAAAGCATCAAATAAAGATAAATATGACTAATTAAACTTATCAACCAAATAAAATGAGAAACAAAGTCCTGCCTCACAAAGTGGCCACATACCCTGACTACTATTTAAGAATTTTTGTTTGTGAAAATATTGTGAAAACTACATTTGTTTTATGTTCAGTTTGAGTCTTCAAGCTCAAACATGATCAACATTCAACTCCTGATGGTCAATACACAACGATAAGCACACAGAGTGGTGAAGAAATTAATACTAAAGACATTTTTATGGACATTTTGACAGAAGCTTCAAACACATACAAGAGCCTGGTCATACTGTAGTTAGTCTGAGCTCAGTTATATAATTACAGCAGTAGTATTGTGAGTTTCCAGCAGCAGTGTGAGAGAGGGAAAAGGCTGAATGAGTAAAAGAGAGATTAGTCTGTTTCTTCTGTTCCACTGTTTTGTCTTCTGCTCAGTGGGGGTGCTTGCCTCTAGCCTCAGGTTACACAAGGGAATTGTGGGAAATAAAAGTAGTCTGAGTCCTGTTTGTGAAATACAGCAACCTAAGAGTTGGTGTTAAAACACTATCACTATCAACTAAGCTCTTCTCCAGTGAAAAAACACTCCCACCTCCTCCCTACTTCTGTAAGGGTCCACTATCTTCAACAGTATGATCATTGGACAACTGAACCCGTTTTAAATTTTACTTTACAACTTTGGGATGTTGGTAACAGAGACTGTAGCTCATGCTGGAGCTGCTTTATCAGTAAACAAACACATAAACAGAGACATTGAAGACCAAATTCTGTCAAGACAATGACCAGTGGACATGTAGGTGACATACACTAAGGATGTCTGCTGATGATCGGGCCTTAAAGTGACAGTACTGACCTGTAGGTACCAATAAATAGTCTAGGACAAACAAAAGTCTTCCTTTGCTATATGTTTAAAATATGCATACTGTGCCTATTTTGGCTCCAAATTAAAACATACACATATTTTCTAAAATGATATCTTCAATTTTCTCTTTTTCAAATGTCACAGCTTTTGTATCCAGCAGCAGCATTTGTTAGTGCAGAGGTTTATGATGTGATTCGGGTGCTTGATGATGAGAGAGTACCAACAAGTCATTGCTCAGACTGTTTCTGCTGTCCTGCAGAAACACACACACACAGACACTGTTTAAAGTCTAAATTTTGGTTAATTTAGTGCGATAGAGAGAAGTTTGAGGGACCTTTAAAGGTATGTCAAAAGTACAGATACTCATGAGATGCACTTCTTCCGACTCCATCTCCTGACAACCCCCCACACACATACACACTCATCATCATCATCTTCCTTTCTCCTCTGTAGCCCAGTAAAAAGCCTGTGATGACCTGGGTGTGTAGCTTATTAACCTCTCCATCAGTTCTTATCAGCCAATGAATAGCCCAGTCATCTGCCCCTCCTCCTGAATCTTAGGGCTGAAAATTTTTCTCCTCACGTCAGGGCTATAATTCAATCCACACACAAATCATTTAGGATGTGTGAACGCACACACAGACACACACACACACACAAAAAGGGGATCAGAGGAAACATTTCGTCAACCTTGGTCCTGGTGGACTTCCAAGACTGACGTGGACCAGATGTTACTGAAATTATCAACAATTGGAGGAAACAACAGAAGGGGTGTACACGGTGTGAGTGTGTTCACATGTGTGTACTAATACATCTGCCTGCTTCAGTGTGTGTGTGTGTGTGAGGGCCAGAATAAATTAATGGCTGATTTCTCCCCTTGCTTTGATGGCATTAAGAGCCCTCTTCTTCTCAATGTGCCGCGTTAAATGCTTTTCTCTCCTTCTCTCTTTCTATCCGTCTCTCCCTTCTTTTTTTTTTGACAAGCAGGGCCACCCAGCAGAAAGCAACTGATGCAAAACGCCAAAGTAATCTCCCCCTCCATCCACCACCACCACCAGCAGCAGCACAACCACCACCACCACCACCCCCACCTCTCCCCGCTATCTTTAGTCTTTGACACAGTAGCCATTATCTGTGGGATTTAGTTAAACCAAACCTTCATGTATTTGTTAGGCCCTGGGTTCGTTTTCTCTTCTGACTGCTCTGCTTGAGTGTGGCCAGGCTGGGAGGAGCGAGGAGGAGGAGGAGGAGGAGGGGGTTTATGTCATCAGTATAGCCTGCTGGAGACTCCTCAAGAGGGGGTATACAATGCCATCTAGCTGGATGCTGCACAGGGTGTTGAATATGTTAAGCAGAAATTTATAGTTTGTTTTGATTGCTGCAAAAAATGCTAAACTGAGTCTTAATTAATTTACCTAAACTTAAACAGATTCTTTGATTTCTGATGTTTTAACAAGAACCAAGAAAAGCACAACTAGTTTCTTGATCTTTACATGTAATATCTATGTAATGAAATGTATAAAACCATTTCAAATCAACACAAGCTAAAAAGGGACTGAACAATACTTAAAACTCTTTCAAAAGATGTATGACTAAAAAACAGGTTATGCTTGATATTGATGCATTAGTCCAAGAAAAATGTGACAACCTATTATTATACATTATCCTACAAGTGACACAACACTCTCAGAAGTTAAAATCTCTAATGCAATAATTTTAATGATGTTCCCTTTCTGTCGATTTACCAAGAAAACTAATTTCTTGACTTTTTCTTGCAATATCTGTGACAAACTAAATAAAACTATTTAAGATCAACAACACCTGAAGCTGGACAATAACCTGAATTTTCTGTGACAACTTTCACAGTTTCATCACAGTTATCCATGAAGAGTCTGAATCTAACTGATGCTAATAAATGTAGCAATTTGTATCCTGAAAGAGTGTCCTGTAACAGACAATGACAAAGGTCTGCTTTAAAAGAAAAATGTTTACCTTGACTTTATGCTCACACTGACTTTGTGATGTGTGTAAAGTCATGGTGAAACACTGAGGCCTTCCTCTCTGCCTCATGCAGCTACAGAGTCGCTGTTGAAACTCGCAGATAAGCCGCAGCTCGGTGGGGCTAAACTGAGGTTAAGCCAGGTGGTTTAGCTCCCTTAGTATGTGTTTACATAAACACTGAGGTGTGAACCATTTGGGGAGCTTAGAGGGGCGGAGAAACACGAGTTGATTTAGTGCTAGTGTAAACTTTAGTACCTGTTGATGGCGTTAATTGGGACAGCTTAAAACAAACAGCATAAATCTGTAGGGAGTCTGAATCACCGCACAGCAGGAGAATATATCCAGTTACTTTTTTGGAATAAGGCTTAAATTAATTTAAAGCTGTCAAGTACCAACAACAGGCAATAAATATTAGGTTAGATAAGTTCATACAGCTATGTATATCTATGTATTTTAAATACAAAATATTCAAACTGCAATTATCTCATGTAGTTTATTCTATAGTTTATTGGTTTAAAAAGAAGTGCAGCTACACTGGAAAAATAATTATCATATTTTTTTTTGTTTACTTTTTTCCCAGTATTTAAGATATTAATAAAACTACAAAAATGAATTTCTGTGTCTAATGTAAATTAAACTGTAACAGGGAATAACCTAAAAATTCATTCTTAAAAAAGATTTAGTTTAATTCCACACAAATTAAAGGTACAGACTGTATCTTAATGATTGAAGAGTATTGTATTTTATGCTAATAAGGTATGTTTTTAGTACCTCAGCTGACAGAAATTTACTGCTTAAGGTTTTTTTTTTGCAGTGTAGGTGTGGGATAAATAAAGTAATATAGTAATAGTAATACTGATTGATAAATAAATACTAAGCTTTAATTAATAATGGCTTTACAATTACATTTTGCTGCCGTTCAGCTTTAATTATGGTGTCACGCTCAGTTCAAGCCACTTTTAGGGAGCTCATATTTATTTGCAGAGAATTTTGTGAATGAAAAAGTGCGTTGAGACGGAGCAGTGATAACCCCCGCTGGAGGACCCCCCTTCAACCTGCTGACAGACAGCTGCAATCTTTTTAGCATAAGTGGCTCCGCCTGCTCCATTAGCAAAGAGAGGGAGGAGGGTGGGTGATGTGTGAGGTTGTGAGTGACTGAGGAAAGGGGGGAACCAAGCCCCCCACCCCCCCACCCCCCCC
>OOFC01005711.1:7357-27846 GCA_900323345.1 Pseudochromis fuscus
CAAGTTTCTGCAACTATTTTTTTATGGGAGATAACTTTCTGTCTGCATCTGCTGTTCCCTGATACACACACACACACACACACACACACACACACACACACACACACACACACACACACACACACAACAGATACTAATAGTTACACTCACCAAAAAGGTCGTTTTATTATTAATTATTAATTAATTATAATTATTAAATAAAACAACCCATTTTGAGGTAAAACAACAAAATATTGTGTAACAACAGATTACCCAACAGTTTGTTGTTTTTATCCAGTATTGTGTTGTTCTTTACTAAAAAAAAAACTATTAAATGTTGAACAAAAACAATCAAAGCAACAGCAAAATTTGAGTAAAACCTACAGATGTTGGGTAAAAACAGCCGATCTTCCCGGGTTAAATGAACCCAGCTTATAGTTTTAGTGTGTTAGAAAAACAGAAATGCTTGGATGAATTCCTGTTGTCAGTGTTGTCCAGAGCCTGTTTTCAGGCTCATGTGTTGTTCAGAGGAAGAACCAGCACAGTCCGATCCACTACTAATTT
This sequence comes from Pseudochromis fuscus, assembly GCA_900323345.1. Taxonomy (NCBI): domain Eukaryota; kingdom Metazoa; phylum Chordata; class Actinopteri; family Pseudochromidae; genus Pseudochromis; species Pseudochromis fuscus. Next base: position 7,901 of record OOFC01005711.1, read on the forward strand.
GAACAGGATTTTTAATTTGAGATGTGAGGATGTTGTTGGTTCATTTACTTTCCCTCTGGGTTGAAGTGTGACTCTTTCATTGACAGATGTCTAAACATGGTGGGAAGCTGTTTCTTCTAAATGTATCATCATACATGCAACTAATGATTATTTGAAATATTAATTCTTACATTTCCTGCAGTTTTCTTATTGTTTTCCCTTCATGAGACATTTTCATATTATTTTATTTGATACATCAATTATTTAGTCTGTGTTCATGCATGTGGCAAATTTGCAAAAATATGTATTTGGGGGGAAATTAAAGTTTAAAACTCAACCTCCATATTAGATGCTCTGAAAACCTGGACTTATACAGACATCCAGACATCTCACTGTGTATGGCACCAAGCAATTGTGAAGCATGAATTCATTTCACCTGGAAAGTTAGGACTCATTATGTAATCACTGCACCTGCTCAGAAGTGATTTCTGAGTGGTTTAAATAGGAATAAGAGAGGGATGTGTTGAGGGCTATATATTTTGGATTTTATGGCCAGATTGTAAATTTTTAAAGGAGTTAATCACTCAAACAGATCAGAGAACCCATGATCATTAATGTTCATATTTTCCTCCTGATGCTGACTGATGAGGTCAGTGTGTAACGTCCATGTAGCTGAAAGTTTAGTTTAATTACACTGAGGGAATTTGCATATTATTTCTTGGGGATTTTTGTTTTGCTGGGGTCAAAATTCCAAGTATTTTAGTTACAATCAGATCTGCTGATCTGAGTGATTTTAAGCCAATGTGGACTCAAAGAGCACGTACTGCTGCCAACCCATTTCCCGTACTGTACTGTAGAAAGAGCACAATGGAGACAGGTGTTTGTTGGTGCTGTATATCCTTGGCTAGCACTCACTTGGGCCATAAAATTCCATCAGTTTTTGAACAAATGGTCACACCCGTCATCACACCACAACTCATGCAGGTTTCCCCAGATCCAGCTGTTAGTTTGCTCAGGGTGGGAAGAAGCCAGTAAGCGTCTCCACATACAGTCCCTCAGACAGAGGTCGATGCTCAGAAACTCCACCACACGTTCTATCAGCGTGGTCACACCAGATAATGACGACCACGTCTAATATTGTTATTATTTTTGGATAGTTATCCACTTAAAGGATAAATGCTTTATTCTTGAATGATCTCATGTTTTTCTTAATCTGAAGTGCATTCAGTGGGAACCTGATTCTGATCGTCTGGTTTTACATGATCAGAATCAGGTTCACTGGCTCACAACAAAGAATGTGACTGTAGATGCTCGTACACAATATACACACATCAAGGTGAAACATGAAGGTCAAGAAACTGCCTCGTACTGTGGGATTAAAAAAAGGAATGAACTGATTAATGTAGATTTAACTAGTCTGAAATTAAAGGAGAAAAGAAAAAGATGAAGAAGAGACCCTGTGAGTCCAGATCTGTGTGTATCACTGGTCATGGAGGTGATGATGTAGTCCAGCTCTTTGTTACTTCAAAGAAGTAATATAGCTTTAAAAATCTAAATTTAAAATTACTCTGATAACACAATGATCAGCAAAGTTATGTATAAAAACATTCTGACAACATGTGTGTGATTTGTGTTTGTACTGTAGTGGTAGAATAAAAAGGTTACTACTCATCACACAGTCCACACACAGAGTTGACACTGATGTATCACACTGATATCTATTGTTATTATTATGTCTGTTCTTGAAAGTGAAGATGTGACTACATCCAGTTCATCCAGCAGTGAGGTGAGGTTTGGATCTTCATCATGGAGCAGTGTGATGAACCCAGCTGTTTGTCTTTGTTCCAGATGTTCCTTGTTCTCTCTGTCCGGGAGCAGTCGCACCGTTCGTCGGATTCTGACCGCCTGCCTCCTCTCCCTCCTGGCCCTGCTCGGCTCAGTATCCATCGACCTCAGCTCCAACCTGGACCTGCTTCGCACCACTGAGGCTGCTTATGATGAGCTGACTTCGTGTAGGACCATAGCTCTCCTGCAGCTCATCGGTAAGCTGCAGCAGATGAGGCGTTTGTTCTCCAAAGACAATGAAACAGGCTTCTCAGAGCTGGTGCTCCCTGTGTTTGATCACCTCTGTGCTGAGATGGCGGGACACAGTGACGGCCACGGGCTTACTTGCAGCGATGAGATGTCTGGATTTTGTCGGGAGATGAGGAGGAGCTTTGAAGGATTTTTTAACTCCACACTGCAAACAAACAGCACAAGTGAAAATGGTACGTGTGTTTTTTCACTGGCAATTGGGAGACTTCTCGACATGTGGGGCACAGTAAAAGATACTGTGGTCAAAGTCAGACTGAACTCCAACTGGAGAGATGTGTTATCTGCACGAGTTCTGGAAGCATTCATCGAGCTCAATCACCAGCTGATGAACATGGGCCATGTGGCTGCTCCTGCTGGTTTCCAGTACAAGTGGACGTACATATTGAGCTACTTGGGCTTTGCCAGGGTGATGACAGAGCGGCTGAACGACTGCTGGTTAGAAAATGTGGACCTCAAGTTAAACTCCAGCCTCCATGTCGAACACTTAAATGTCTTTGACACGAGTCGATGGCAGATCTCTGGAGCAGGAAGTGAGCGTCTGTCTGGGTCTCACGCTGGAATCCAAGCTCTGACCAACACTCAGCAGTGCCTGGTCCATCGGGCTGTGTTGGCTCTCAGGCTGGCGTCTCGGACTTTGTCTTCAGGCCTCAGTATGAGGATCTGCCTGCTGGCCATAGCCTGCCTCATCTACCCCGTGGTGATGTTGTCCTTCAAGCAGATGACAGAGTGGATCCAGAACTACGCCCAGAATCTGAAGGAGAAGACCGAGGACCTGAAGCGCCAGAGGCAGCTGGCCGAGGATCTGCTACATCAAATGCTGCCCAAGTCAGTTGCCAAGCAGCTCCGGCAGCGCAAGCATGTTGAAGCAGAGAGCTATGAAAAGGTTGGTGCAATCACACATACCCCTTTTCCACCAAACGGGTTCCAGAGCCAGTTCCGGGCTGGGGCTCGAGCCAGGGCTCAATGGGTTCAGAAGCCGGTCCTCCTATGAACTGGTTTGATTTTCCATCGGCAGGGGGCCAGATTGGGGCCGCATCACGTAAAACGTCAGTACGTCGCTGCAGAGGGACCCGGTTCACAACAACCGGCCGCTAGCAAGCTAGCTGCTGTTAGCAAACTACTGTTACCCTGTTACTATCAGTCCATGAAAAAATTATTTTTTTCAGCGGATCTTCTAGTTACAACATGATTGAGTTATCAAAGCAGTGTTGCATCGCTACGTGTCGTATTTATTCAGTTTGGGGAATTTACAATGTGCTTCCTGGTCCCATATGACGGCGAAGCGCACCCTCGCTGTAATAATGTTTACATGGAGAAGCTGATCGTGTGCATACAAGTGCTGTCCCTGGTTTCACAGTCTACACTGGGATCCAGAGTCAAAACGGTATTTTCATTACTTTATTCTTCTACTATCACTAGCTGTGTTTCTACCGTTGCTCCCCCAGCTCCTGGCGTAGTCGCTGCTTAATCGGGGCTAAGTCTGGCCCGGCAAAGAAGTGGGGCCAGAGGTAGCCCCTGTTTTAGGGGCTGGGGCCGGTTCTCGCGGCGGTGGAAAACCAACAAACTGGGGCCAAGTCAGGAACTGGCCCTGGAACCCGATTAGTGGAAAAGGGGTAAGGGTGAATGATTCCACCCTGAGTGTGTGATGAAGACACTGACCGGCCAGGCTGCGAGTGTACTGCTCCCTGTAACGGTCCATCTGGCTTTTATGACTGGCCAGAACCTTCTTCACCAGGTCCAGCATCCCAAAGTTCTGCACGATGTTGTTGAGCAGGACAGCATCTGAAAACACAAATACAGTCAGTGGGCAGTGTGTGGTCAGCTGCTTCCTGGTCTCTGAAAACACTGTTAGTCCACTCTCTCTTACTGTGGAGACCAAAGCCCAGCTGTGTGTGGCTCTAACCTTTGACCTGCAGCGGTGGGTCACACACTCTCTCCTGCAGCCCCTTCAGCACCTCCTGCAGCTCCTTCTGAAAGTCCTCCACCACCTCCTCCAGCAGCCCCGCCTCCTTCACTGCACGCCAGAACGCCACAGAGTCCTCTGGACACACACACACACACGTTATAAAAAGTGCAACACTCCAGTCAGTCTCTGCGTGTGTTGGTGAATGTGTGTGAGCAGGGTGCTGTTCACCTCCGATGGCTGTGACCCACTCTGACGTTTCCTCCATCGCCTCGGGAAACGAGGCAGCAGCTCCGTTCACTAAACACAAAGCAGTCAGCTGAGGTCCAACACACACAGATCACCACCACAGCACAACCTGTTCAATCCAACCCAGCATTGGTTCATCCAGGATGAAATGCTCTTAAGGAACACTGTGCTCTTACTTTGAAATAAAGTCTTTGTGTGAGTGGCTCAGTGCTGATCGTGTGACTAAAGCACCAGACAAGCAGATTCATGACACAAGTTGAAGGACACATCTAAATCTCTCTCTTTTTTTTTTTACCATCATCACATCAAGAGGGCCATTATGACTCCTGGTGTTTCCATGGAGATGAACTCTGACCTTGGAGCTCATTCAGGTGCTGTGTTCATAAATGACTGTAACGTCACCAGAGAAGATACAAAGCAGCAGACGTCTGTGGGTGCAGGACTTCAGGGAGGGTTTCTACCTCACCGCTCCTCCTGCAGTCCAACTACCCACAGATCGTCCCGACACTCCAGTGTAGTGGGACTTACAGTCAGCTGATGAGGGAGTGGCAGGAACCAGGTCTGCAGACTGCTCAGTGCTGATGGACACCTTGGTTCCCACCAGGTCGATCTTGGTGCTGCGGCAGGTGTTGGAGCAGACCTTCCCGTGCTGGTAGAAGTCCAGCTCACCTGAGTCCATGATCTTCCTGTGAGATTACATGTTAGTGAGACATCAGGATACCAGTCCTGTGTTTACTGAGGGCACAGCACCACCCGAAGGTGTGTCAGTGAACTGCACTTCAGCAAGTTAGAGATGCAGAGAAGAGACGGCATCGTGCTCGAGATCAGCTTCACATGCAAAACAGCAGTGAGTGGACAATCAGTGGACAAACAGCTCTGATGAGCCTTTGAAATATTTAATCATTACCACATTTAGCTTTCACCAGAGGAAATATTCATTCAAGAAGAACAGTTTTGAAATGACAATATGCATGAAGCATGTTTAGATGAGCCCAAACTTATTTACGAATATCTTGAATTTAACTCTAGATATCGCTAAATTATTTTCATTAGTAAAAATCACAATCACAGATATCAACAACTGAATCTACACATGCTGAAGCAGGATTGTGACTGAAGCTGAAATGTTTCACGCATCAGGAACTGACCCACATGGATCTGACCACCAGAGGTAACTCATTTTGTATTAGAATTATGTTAAGACCACAGCACTAACCCCCTGTTACCTGAACACCAGTGTTATACACGAGTAAGAAAGATAATAAATGAAATCATATAAACTCAGATTTTGCTGTTGAACAAATGTGAAGGAGGTTGTGTGGTTTGTGTCCAATAATATGAAACAAATATTTACCTGAGCATGGTCCCGTTGAGGCGGATGGCTCTCTTCCAGTCCTTCAGAGTGGATTTCCCTGCTAAACACACAAACTCCTTCGGACTGATGAGCTGCTCATTGAACTGATCAGAGAGAAGAAAAAACAAAGTCACAAGCTGCTGCTGATGCTACGTCACTTTCAGTGGACTGGAAGCACAGTATACCTGGACACATTTCACGTTGATCCCAGGACAGACAAACTTCTTCCACACCAGGGTGGCTTTAGCGTCTCCGCAGGTGATTGGGTAGAGGACATCGGCTTCCACGTCCACCTCCTCAGTTAACTTCACTACAGAGACACATGTGCAACATTTTAACATCGATGGTGAGATGTGACTGACAGAGACAAGAGAGGTTGCACTGACTGGAACATGAAGCATTATTTCATTTACTTCACAAAAAATCTAACACAACACAAATGCAGCTGCACTACAGCTGTTTTCATCAACCATGATGAAATTACTTTGTTGATGCCCCTTTTTTCATGATAACGAGAAGGTGACGAGATAAACATGGCTCTTTGATGACTAAAACATGACAAGACGCGTGTGAGTTTTCATTGATGAGACTGGATGAAGATGTCAGTGGGTGGTCTGTGAGACATTCAAAATGCAGGACATGTCTGTGTGTTGTGCGTGTCATCTGTCTGTCAAAAGCTAGTAGTATCAGCAATGCTGCTGCATCCTCTCCTTGTTTGGACACACCCACCACCTGACATGACAGACACATACACAGACACACAACTGAATTCATTAATTCATGGATGGACCATGGCAGCATCAGCAATTGAAATATGGAGGTGAAATGTTTCTGTCCTACAGCAGTGAAGTACAGCACAGCAGCACTGTATCTCCATCAATGGGAACGTCTCGGCTAGAGCGATCAGTCTGGTTATTATGCAAAAATGTTAATGTTACCTGTTGTGTTATGAATTGCAACACTTGATACAACCTGTCAACCTTGATTCCAATTTCCAATACTTACTGACCTAAATTAATCTATTAAAAGACAAACACTTTCTTCTTTTTTTTTAACTTAAACTAGCGTAAAACCTTTTTGAGTTTTCGTCGACTAAAACTATCACATATAGAAATGACTAAAACTAATAAGCATTTTTGTCCAAAAAGGCTAAGACTAAAACTAAGACAGCTGCCAAAAACAACACTGCAGCACTGCGATCAAAACTCAACATCTGACAGATTGAAAGTGGAATCACAAACAAACAAATTCCACCGGTTTTAAAAGGTGCCACTCAGGCGCCATTACCAATGACGGCCTCCTCCTTTGACAGTGAATCTGCTCCGCCGGCCTCGGCTTCTGTTTCCACCGGCGTCACTGTGAGAACGTCCTCCCTGGAAAAACACACAGACCACACTTAGAGAGCGCTGTGCACTTCTTCCTCCATGTTGATTTGTACAAGTATGTAGTGGCACACACTGCAGCATTTACAGTCTGAGCTAACACGCATGTAAACTGTATACAACTCAACACATACACAGGGAGCAGGACGACACACAACCTCAGCAACACACAGATGTATTAAGACAAGAAGCAGCAGATCATCCACGACTGATTCCTCCTTAAAAACTGGAAATGTTCAGAGTCAGGATCCAGTTTGCTGCAGGAGTCCCACATGTTCCACACTTACTGTTTCTGTTGCTGGACCCTGAACCCAGGGAAGAAACACTAAACATTTTTAATTTCTATCTGTGATGTGTGCGTTTCAGCTTCTTGATCAAAGTTATGTCACCATAAAAAGTTGGTTGTCGTAGGAGCTGTTTGTCACTTTGGGCTGCAACCAAGGACTATTTTGATAGTTGATTAATCACTGATTATAAAAATGAGTAATTGACCAATCGGATTATGAATCACATAATTATTAAATGGTTCTTATTTACCTCTCATTTGTTAGCGTAAGTTTGTTTAGATCATGTGCTAATTAATGATAAAGAAAATAACTGTGTTCAGTATTGATAAAATATGTCAGCACAGATAGGAAAGACGATGTCCCCCTCTGATCTCTGAAACCTGATCGGTACAGTACCTGTAAATTTAGATGGAACTCTGTGTGTTGTGTTGTGGACCGAGCGCTGAGAGAAAAGCAGTATGTTTGGACTGCAAGTGATGTGGCAGCTGGATCTACATGTTATTGCTGAATCCTCTTTTTCATGGTAATTGTGAGTGGTGGGTGTTAAGGAAGTGGAACTGGAAGACTTCTGTTATGTATCTGTGTTTTGAGTGAGCAGTGGGAACATTTACACATGGAATGTGAAGAAGGAAACTGAAATGTATTGTATTGTATTGTTCTGGAGCTGTGCAGACTCTGGGTCTCTGGGATCCCTTCAGAGGCATGTGTCATCTGTCTGTGATCATTCTGTATTTCTCTGGAGATGTTGTGCGAGCCTCTTTCTGCTCATTTGTGCTTTCTTCGTGGTCATTGTGAGTCTCACTAAAGTTTTGTATATTATTTAGTCATTTTGCAAATTTGTAATCATTTAGAATATTTCAGGTGTTTTGCGTCTCTGTCCTTTAGTAGTTGTGGCTCTTTTTTAGCCATGTTTAACATTTTTGGGGCTTTCTGTGTCATGTAGTAGTTTTGCATCTCTAATGGTCCTTTTACATCTTTGGATGATGTTTTCACTGAATCTGTAAAGTGGTTCTTTATCTCTTTGGATGTGAACGTCTGCATCGTTCTTCTTCCTTTTGTGATTGTTTGTGTATCTGTGTTAATTTTACCTCCTTGGTTTGTTAAATATCTTTGTGATCCTTTGCTTTGTGTCTCTTTGTGCTTGTTTATTTTGGATCTTTACTTTCATTCTGCATCTTTTTGTTGTTGTTCTGTGTCTCCATGTGTTAATTTTACCTCTTTGCTATGTTAGGTCCCTGCCAAGTCACTTTATGTATTCTCTTCTTAGCAGTTTTGCATTCCTAAGCAACAGGAGCATCCCCAGAGAGGGTGACATTTGTGTCCACAAAGCTGTGTGTGCAGTGTGGATACATTACCCCGACTGAGAAGTCAGCTCTGCAGTCACCAACACAGCTTTGTCCTCATCCACCACAGAGGGCAGGTCCTCGCCCACCGACTCTGGTAAGGTGACGATCACAACCTCACTCATCTCCTGCATGCTGACCTCTGATGACGCCATGGAGGATGGACGGAGCTTCACAGAAAGGACTGGACAGTCCTTTATCATGTTATGGGTAAAATATTGAAAAGGGTTCATTACTAGAGAGAGGTTTGCAATACTATGAAGTTTCCAAAACACATCAAGGCACCGACAAAGGGTAGGAGTGTGAGACATATTTCACAGACACAGACTGGGAGGCATCAGTTGAGTATAACTAGTTATAATAACTTCAGTTGAATATAACTAGCTATAATAACTTGTGCTGATGAGGTGGTTTCTAAACAGCTACACATGACAGACACTTATGCCAACACTAATGCACAGTAACAGCAGTGCAATGAGAGGAACAAGGCGTCCTATCTCGCAGAGCTTATATTACCATACTTTCTGGTAATTTCTTCACACGTGATACCTTCAAATCTCTTCAAATCACAGCAATAAAAAAATAAATAAAAATAAATGTAACGTGGGTAATCCATCTGATTAGAAGATAATAATACATGTAATGTGATACTGGTTTATGTCCAGCTGAGCAGGACACGGTGAGGCAGCAGCAGGAGGAGTGGACATTATGTGAAATGTTCCCTGATCTTACCTGACTGATGCACTTCACAGCAGACACAGAGGGGAGCTGGATACACTGCTCTCCTCTTGTGTTACAAACATGAAGGTTAGTGACTGTGATCTCAGCGGGAGGCTGCTAGCTAGCTGTGTTTTGCTAGCTGTATGTGAAGCTGTTCCAAGAAGCTCCAGCAGAGAGCACCGTGCAGCTAATATATCACATCCCCGTGTCTCTGTGAGACTCGCACTGCTCCGACTCCTGGGGTTAGTTTGTGAAGCGAGGAGACAAATAATTCAATCTCATATTATGGAGGCTACAGATATCTACTTCAAGCTACAGTTCTTCTTCTTCGTGGATATTTTTCGATGATAAAGTGACATTATCCGCACACGTCGCCACCTACTGGACAAATAGAGGCAGTGTAGTAATACACGAACAGCCCCGTGCTGACAGTCATGTCACCATCATAGACTGTATATAACTTTATATACAGTCTATGGTTACCATACACTTTAAATACTGTACAGTCTACATGTTACAAACAGTCTGTGTGTTACCATACAGTGTGTTTGTGTTACCAAACACTATATACTGTAGTGTACAGTCTGCATGTGACCAAACACTTAATATATTGTAGCGTACAGTTTGCATGTGACCAAACACTTTATGTATTGTAGCGTACAGACAACATGTTACCATACACTTTATATACTGTAGCATAGTCTGCCTGTTACCATACACTTTATATACTGTGGCGTACAGTCTGCCTGTTACCATACACTTTATGTACTGTGGCGTACAGTCTGCCTGTTACCATACACTTTATATACTGTACAGTCTGTGTGTGTTACAGTAAAAGGCAGGGTGGAAGAAGTACTCACACACTCTAGGAAAGTACAGACAAATATGTACTCTGGTAAAGTCAAAGTACCACATCAACATTTTTACTTCAAGATTCAAACATTCTTGTCATATGCACATTAAGAAACCTGTTTTCCCTGTACATTGAAATAGTTTCTTTGCTTGTGGTAGAATTAAATGATGACAGGAGATGGTATGGTGAAAGGTCAGCCTGAGGCAAGACTTTTATTGTAAGACCAGATGTCACAGGGGTTACAGAGCTGTCCTAAGGAAAGTCTGCCAGGGTGTGGTTATTATAGACTCAAAGTGTGTGTCTGTTGTTTGGGTTTTCTATATGTTGGTGTGTCTGTGTGTCTGACTGAATGTGTAAAATGACATGTTTGTCCTAAATGTCCCTAAGTATGTTTTGTTTGTTCTGGCTCGATGTGCACGTTATCTCTCAGGTTCTATTGACCTTAAGAGAGGAGGGTAAATGGTCATGTGTTAGTTACTTTAGAACTGAGTAAATTCTCTACATGTCCCCTGCTCTTAAGGGTTTTAACCCTCAAACTGAGTCTAATCGTAATTGTAACCAAACTAAAAATACAAAATATAACCTACAAACGAAACAGAAAATGCAAAATACAACCTATATGTGTATGTGATGCAAATTATCATTACTAAGTAAAATGAAGCTTCATGAAAATCAGAAGATACTCATTACAAACTTAATGCCATAATCCTTTAACTATAATAATGTACCTGAAATAATGTAATGTTGTGCATGAGCTAAATGAACTGTGAAAATGCAGTGAATGACAAACAATATGAGAATAATATATCTTAATACTCATTTAATGGTAAATACCGCGTTACCAAACGTATATTGACTTTGTAGAACTTTTACATTGGAAGACATTAGCCTTTAAATATGTCATCCAATGTATATCTATGCATATTACATATCAATAGAGATTTAAACCTGGTTTTTCCTTTCCTTTTTATTTTTTGTTTATTTTTATTTATGTATTTTTTAATTCATTCATTCATTCGTTCATTTATTATTACACATACAGTCTATGTTATGGTTATTACAGCACATTTTTCATCGCCGAAGAAGAAAGTGAGGACATGCGCAGTGGAGCTGCTCCCTGTGAGAACGTAATCAATGGCGTCGGGTACAGAAGTTCCGTCCAGCTGACTGTAAACACGGACTGTACTGCTGGTTGTTGACATACTGTAAGTCACAATGACTAACTGTGGGTGGTCAGAGAGAGTTGTTCGTCTCCTCCGCCGAATGAACAACTTTTATTCACCAGGTGAGTGAGTGGCGGGTGTAGTGGACAGTGACAGTGGACAGTGACAGTGTGGAGGTGTGTCCGTGGACTAACCACCGTGTCCCCGCAGGGTCCTCTCGTGCTGACTGCCTCAGATTTGAGATAGACGGAGCACAGGTGGGGTGGATCCCTCCCCGCGTGGCCCCACTGCTGATGCGGTATTCGGAGGTGTTCACGCGGCCGCACGGTGGCGTGGTGTCCCTGTGTCCCGGGCTGGACTCGTACAGGAGCAGGTCTGAGGCTGTGGACGCAGTGCTGCAGGCTCTCAGACAGAAGGAGTGTGTGGACTGCCTGAGAGGATGGAGAGACGAGGTAAGGACACTGTGCATCACCATCCTGCTGTGTGTTGTGCATACTTTTCATCACTTATGGCAGGGGTGTCAAACATACGGCCTGAGGGTCTAAACCGGCCGCCCAGAGGGTCCAATGAATTTCCAATGTGAAAATCACAGAGAAAACACTGCAATTTTCCACAACTTTTATAGTTTTATATCTAATTTTTCTGCGTTTACAAAGCAGGTGATAACAAACTTTCTTCATCAGTAGCTCCCACTTCAGTTTGTATGGTGTGGTCAGGTCAAGATTACTACACACATGTGGGTGGATGTACATTTGTGATCATTTCTAGATCTTGACAAGTTGTTTTAATCATAAAGTGAAATACTGTATCTTCCACTAAATATTTTGTGCCTTTGTAGATCCACTGTGATCTGAAAGCTGTAATGCACCCGTGTAAATAATAAACTGAGGCAAGATATTGTTGAAGTTGAACTTATTTTTCAGGTTTATGAAATGTTTTAGGATAGTTCATTAAATGTGAACATTTCCATAGTGTACTTGTTCTTCTTTGCACTAAAACAAAGAGAAGCATTTGGAGTTGTTGTCTTTTACAGCTTATCATGCTGTTATTTTACTAGTCTGACCACTTCACATGGGCCTCTGAACTAAAATGAGTTTGACTCCCCTGTCTTAGGGTATTTTTCAGTATATCCAGTGTATTTTCCACTTTTAATTCTTATTCTGTTCTCAGTCAGTGTTTTGCTCAAAACATTAACTCTGCACATTTCAATAACAACATTTGTTTTTTGTGCATTGGATATTTATTGTTTCTGCTGTTTGTTCATCCTATTTTCTATTCTTATTTTATTGTATTTTTTCTTTATTTTTATATTCCATATTTTTGCTACTTATCGCCTTGTGACTTCAGTGTTGGTTGTTTTTGTTGTTGCCGTTGTGACAAAGTAATTTCCTGCAAAGGATCAATAATCTATCTAATCTAATCTAATCTAATCTACTTAGACCACACATGGAGCTCTGGAAAAAAATTAGGAGACCACTGCAAAATGATCAGTTTTCACTATTTAAAGGTTTGTGTTTGAGTGAAATGAAAGTTTTTGTTTTATTCTATAAACTACTGACAACATTTCTCCCAAATTCCAAATAAAAATCCATCATTCAGAAAATTTATTTTCAGAAAATAACAAATGGTTGAAATAACAAAAAGATGCAGAGTTTCCAGATGTGAAATAATGCAAAGAAAACAAGTTCATGTTGACTTTCAAACAACACAACACTAATGTTTTCACTTCAGAAATCAATATTTGGTGGAATAATCCTGATTTTTAATCTTGGCTCAAAAATTTCAGCAGCTCAGTTTTGTCTGATGTCTTGTGACCGTCCATCTTCCTCTTGATCACATTCCAGAGGTTTTCATTGGGGTTCAGGTCTGGAGATGGGACTGGTCATGACAGGGTCTGGATCTGGCGGTCCTTCATCCACACCCTGATTGTCTGCTGTGTGTCATTGTCCTGCTGGAAAAACCAATCCCCAAAGTTGATGATTGATGATTCCTGCCTTGCTGGAGCACCTCCACATCATCGCTGATCCTCCACCAAATTTCACAGTGAATGTGAGACACTGTGACTTGTAGGCCTCTCCAGGTCTCCGTCCAACCACGAGCCAACCAGGTGTTAGGAAAGCTGTAAACTGGACTCATCAGAGAAGAGAACCTCACTCCAGTCCTCTATGGTCCAGTCCTTATGGTCTTTTACAAACCTCAGCCTGGCTCTTCTCTGCTTCTCACTGATGAAGGACTTTTTTCTTCAGGACTTGAGCCCTGCCCCTCGGAGCCTGTTTCGAACCCTTCTTGCCGTGCACTTCACCCCAGCTGCCAGCTGCCATTCTGTTTGTAGGTCACTTGATGTTATCCTGGTTGCTGAGTGACATTCAAATGAGTTGACGGTCATCCCGGTCAGTAGAGAGACGTTTTCACCTCTGCCGCTCTGTAGCTTTGTTGTCTCCAATGTCTGCTGTCTGGCCTTGTTCTTATGAACCGCCATCTTGGAAATTGGAAAGATAGAAGCAGCCTGATGACCACAGCTGTGTTTTTTAAACTTTTCCTCATTAAATAAGATTTGGTTCTAGGTAATCAGCTCATTTAGTAGCTGATAAAGTGGAAGGAGGTGTATGGAGCAGCTGTCATACATGTAGAGATGTTGAGTTCAGAAAAAATATCAGTGGTCTCTTAATTGTTTCCAGTGCTCTGTATCCTTTATGAGCTGTATATAAAACATATGAGTTTTTATATCCAGTCAGGTCCAACACATAAACTATATATAGAGGTGCAAAAAAGTGCAATACTCCCAGTGACCACTAGGGGCCGGCTCCAAGTGACTTCAATTAAAAAAAAGGTTATTTTCAATCCTAAAATATTCAGTCAATGCATTTTTCCACAAGTCATTCTGATGTCATCAGATAAAGTCAACTCTTCTTCTCAGTGATCTGGAGGGAGGAGTTAGAGGCGGGGTTAGTCTGATTGACAGGAGGTCCATCTGAAAATCATTTCATCATTAAGGAGATAGACAGAGGCTGAGAGAAGGGGAGGAGTTAGGGGGCAAGACTTTTGGAGACAGCAGCTAGTGGCTGTCAGAAGTTACACATTTTTTGCTGTTCTGCATTGATTAGATTAGATTGGATTAGATTAGATTAGATTAGATTAGATTAGATTAAACTTGTATTGTCATTAAAAAAGTACAGTACTTAAACAATGAAATGAGGCTTGGCCAATCTGATGTGCTAATACAAGTACATGAAGTGCAACATCTGCCTATGTATATACAGCATAACACACATATCATATGCACATGCACAGAGTACCTACAGTAGAATTGGCCTCATCTTTACCTCTGGCTTGTTTTGCAGAGGTACAGTGTGATGCCTCGGTTCTCTGACCCTCCTTTGATGTGGATGGAAAGAGCAGCTACAAGTGAGTTGTGTCTCCCTGTGGCAGCTCTGTGTTTTCTCCTTGTGCTGTGTGTGCGCTCACTGTGCTGCTGCACCACAGGTCTGTTTGGAGTGAAGCGGTATGGAGTCCATATTAACGGTTACACTGTCAGCAACAGTGGTGAAGTCAGCATGTGGCTGGCACGACGCTCCCGCACCAAGCAGACGTACCCTGGGCTGCTGGACAACATGGTGAGGACACAGGGATGGAGAGGGTCCAGCAAACAGCAATAACACATTAGTCCGACATCTCCGTTCCACAAACGCATCCACGTGTTGTGTTGTGTTGGCAGGCAGCAGGCGGTCTGGCTGCTGGTGTCAGCATCAAACACACTTTGGTCAAAGAGTGTGAGGAGGAGGCGTGTATCCCAGCAGCCATTGCTGAGAAGGCTCAGCCTGTAGCAACAGTGAGGTGAGCTCCATGGCAACCAGCAGCATGCTCTGTGGCGACTGTCCCCCCTTCAGCAACCGGTCATTGCTGCTTGTTGTAAGACATGACTACCGGGTCACCACTGTGGAAGTGTCACCACAGACACCAGATTTAAAACTCTGAGAGACTGACCTGCAGCTGAATCAAATCCTTCATATGGCTTCAGTCCAGGTTTGAATATTGAAGACAATGGGAGGTCAGCCTCCTCTGACTCCTTCACTAACTGCTCCTCTTTGTTTCCAGCTACACCTATGAGGATGAGGGCGGCGTGTATCCAGAAAGCCAGTTTGTCTTTGATCTGGAACTTCCTCAGGAGTTCAAGCCGAGAATCGGGGATGGCGAGGTGCAGGATTTCTACCTCCTGCCCATACACAAGGTCAGTACATGCTCTGACTGTAGAATCAACTAAAGACGTATGAGAGGGTTTGTTCTGATCATGCTGTCATGGTCCAGGTGAAGGAGCTGTTAGCCACAGATGACTTCAAACCCAACTCTGCCATGGTGGTCTTAGACTTCCTCATCAGACACTCCTTCATCGAGGCTGACACAGGTCTGTGGCTGTCCACAGGATCTCCACAGCTCAATCTGTGATAAAACACTTGTGTTGATTGAGTGCTTCTGATTTCAGAGCCAGCCTACCAGGAGTTTGTGGCAGGTCTCCATCAGATGTTATAGACTGAGCTACACTACAGAGGAGAAGCAGCAGACTGAGCCTGGAGGGGTTCAGCTCAGGCGTTAAAGACACGCTGCAGACTGCCTACACTGTCCTGTTCTCATGGTCTTACAGAGGTCTTTGTACTTTGAGTAAAATATTTTTTGAAATGGAAAATACGTGAGCTCTATAAAGCTTAGAGCAGAGGTCAGATTATGACCTGTCTTAACAAGGAGCTGAAAACACCTGTCCACTGTTTACCTAGGAGGTGGTGGTGCTGCCCACAGAGATGAAGACTAACAGATGAAGGAAGCTAAAACACCTGTTGAATGTGAGATTCTTCAGAGTTGGCTCATTCTGTCAACCTGGGGCTTTTATTTTGAAGGAGTTCCCACATACTCTGAGCTGCTTTTCCTTCACTCTGCACTCCAGCTCATCCCAGATGGTCTCAGCTGGGTGTAGGTCAGGTGACTGTGGAGGTCAGAGGTCATGCGACGCAGCACTCCTTCAAACAGCAAACAAATGAATATCTGACGGATGTACTGTGAGTGTGGATTCTTCAGGTCGCTGTGCTGCATGAGGTTTAATTAACTTTTTATTTTAACAAAGCTTAAAGAAATATAGTATTAAATATGTTATAATCTGGATGAAGGGTTTTTGTTCAGTCTTCCTGGGACAACAACCAGGATCAGAGGTCCCACATGCTGGGCAGTGGCCGAGCTCTTCGCCTCTCTAACACCTGAGTCCAGTGTACCTCAGTAGCCACACCCACTTTTCACTCTGGAATTAAACCTTTAACATCAAAATGACAAAGCACTACCTGGTGTTTTTATTTCATAGATAAACACTTTAACTCTCACTGCTGCTGTAGGCTCACATTGGACCAAACACCAAACATGTTTGTGGTAATAAAGTTTTTACACACTCCACACCGGACAGAATATTCATTTCAGGCTATAAATCTGCAGACAGACGAATGTTTACTGAAGTCTGAATCTTCAGAGGTAAAATGTCCTTTCAGTGCAGAAGAGAAGACGATTCAATGTGTTGAATCCTGTAGTTGGTCGTACTTACAGTATAAAACTTCTGCTGTGGCTGTGATGAGTGTCATCAGTTTGAAGGGGCTGTGGTCATTCAACAGAGTATCTGCAGGCAGCACAATGAAGCTTGTAGTGTAAGTACAATGAGGAAGATCTGTCCCCTGCTGGTTCACTGAACACTGGTCTGCATCATCTCTGCATCACTTTCATGTCCTGTTCATCAGGAACCTTTTCTGAAGTCCTCCATCCTGCAGCTCCACCACCATCAGCATCCTCCAGGGGTCCAGTCCTACCTAAAGCCTTAATACTGGACGTCGGCCATGTCCTCATCAGAGACTGTCCACCAAAATACTTCCATTGATCATTCTTGTTATGCAATACATGTTGCTAATTTATTTTATTTTGACGGCTGCTCTGTTCAGAAGAGGACTGTGGAAGGTGTGTTTATGTATATTCAGGGATCCCCATCCTCACTGGATCATTTGTTCATTTCTGGTTAGGAACATTGTAAATATCATATTTACTGTAGATAAAAAAAAAACTTCTTGCACAAACCTTTATGAGTCATTTGGCTTGACTTTGAATGAAAGAAAACAAAATAAAAACAGAAAAGAGTGGAGGAGATGTAGACAGAGTTCTAGATAAAGATGAAACCCAAAAGCTCCCAATAAATCTCACATTGTATAAATGAATCCAGGAGCTGCTTTCTTACTATGAGCGTAACATCAAACACATTTGTGACGTAGTTCAGTCTTCTGTAATCCATCCTTTCTCAAACACATAGTCCAAATTCCTTATTTTAGTTATTTTTTTAAATTTTATTTTTCCATAAATTATACTTACATTCTAATCCTGCTTCAGTTCTGAGTTTCTCAAAATACTAAATACATTTTTTTCATCTTGTAGAGAAGCTCATTAACATCAAGATGGTCACTGGGAGTTATAATACTGATATATAAATACAGACTTTTCTCTGGTGAATTGTAAAAGCTGCACTCCTCCTTGACGTTTTAACCCTTTAACACCTGAACCTGCAAATTTCCACCTGGACTTTTTATGCTTAATTTGAGTCCAAATTTAACAAGCAAACTCTAATATTCATGTGCAATTGCAGTGTTTTTGTTCACTAAAACTGTAAAATCTGAATCCATTTTTGTGTTTTTCTGCTGTTCTTGCTTCAGTGTCATGGTTAATATACTCTTACAACATGTAGTGTATAGTAAATCAGCTGTTTTGCCGGCTGGCTGTGTCCTTCAGTTCAATGGGACTGCTGATTATTTTAAAATGCAGTCAAACAGATGGACTCAGTGGGACGTGTGAGAGAAGTGGTTTGGTTGTACAGCCTGGGATCAGGAGACAAAGGAGGAGCAGTGACACTGAAAGCAGAATTCAATCCTTCTGTTAAATTTATTTCCTTTAGGATACAATAAAAAAAGACAAACGCAGAAACGTGAGGATACATTTGTATATAAAAGAATATTTCTCTTACAAATAACCAATCCTTTAGGAGTTGCTTGCATTTTGTATTTGAGAATTTGACATCATATGTTTGTGAGTGTATACCACACTGACCTCTAAGTTGTGTGCAAATATTACAAGGTAAGCCAGTAGAATATCACATGGAGTTAAAATAACATACAACAGAATACAAAGCAGAAAAAAGAAGCTGGCAGAGAGGAAATCCAACACATACAGGTGCACTACAGAGGTTCAAATCCAAGCTCATCATTAAATACCAGCTGCAGTATAATGTACATTTCAGGACATCACCATCAGAGGTTTCAGATCAGAAGGCTTCTGGCAACATGAAGAAAACTTGAGCTGCTGGAGGGTTTGTTATGTAGAAATAAAGATTAAGTGATGGGAGTGAAATCTAAGTGAAACCAAACAGTGAGAGGAACTGTGACATGAAGGTGGACATGTACAGTGTACTGAAACAGAAGCAGCTCAGAGACAATGGAGTATGAGGGAGAATACCTGCCTGTTCATTACAGCCCTGCTTTACAGAAGCATGTGGTCCTCTGTCACAGGTAAACTGAGACCCTGCCACTACAGATCAGAGAATAGTACACCCAGCTGTACGCAGTGGTACCACATCAGCAACAGTTGTCTGACTCAAAAACAAACAACTGGAGTTGTACAGAACCCTCAGACAACTTGTTCTCATCATGTATTTATGCTCAAATGCAAATAAATCAAATACTAGAGAATCAGGCCCATACAAAGTCAGGTTAGTCTGTGCAGTGAAACCAAGGAGAAGAGCAGAGACATACTGGAAGTCCTCTCACAGTTAGTGAGACAGGCTGACTACCTTTGATCTCCTGTGGAGCCGGTCTCCACCAGCAACCATCAAACTCCAGTCAGAGAACTGGTCCAGCCCCCAGTATGACTGGCAGACATTCCCTTATGTTCAGGTCTAATGGATCCTAAACCCAGGATGACAGGATTTCTACTTGAAAGTTAAAAGCTAGAACCGTGGACTTAATTCTTTCCATTGTTTTTCTTCCTCTTTCCCTCTGGCCAGGTTTGACTTTTCCTCCCTCGTCCCAATAATGTTCCCATTGATTCCTGTTACCGTGGTGACAGAGCAGACAGGAGGAATGTTTTCATTGGTTGGATTTGTTTCCCCTTTCCCTCCCTGACCCGTGTGACCTGACGCTCTATAGCAAGATGCAGGCGGTCTTCTTGCTTCGTCTCTTGGCCTGCAGCGCCGCCCTGGTGGCCATCTCAAACACCTCCCTTACACCGTCCTTGGTCTTGGCGGAGCACTCCAGGTGACCGAAGGCGTTGATCCGGTTAGCCATGTCCTTCACCTCATCTAGCTTCACTGGTTCCTGTTCAGATGAAGCAGATCAATGAAGGAGAAGCAGCTCAACTCACATCACATCAACATTCACTGTGTAGTGCAGTAAACTAAACACTTGAAAAACACTCCATAAGACTGACTGTAAGATCCTTATGCTGATAATAACAACTTCTCCTCCTTTAGAGAACACAAAGGAAACATTCCTCACACCTGTTTCTACAGGTGTGTACTCTGATTTCCTCCTCCTCCTCCTCCTCCTCCTCCTCCTC
>OOFC01005721.1:4648-15294 GCA_900323345.1 Pseudochromis fuscus
GGACGGGGGGAGGGGGTGGACAGACAGACGGACGGATGGAGGGTCAGATCGGGGGTCAGGGGAGGAGGGGCGGGGCTTGTACAGGCTCACACTCCTGTTCATTCTCCATGCTGATGCAAACAAAGAGGGGGTGATATAAAGGAGGAACGACAGGGAGGAGCAGGAGGGACTGAATTGTCTTTAAAAGTAGTTTTGTCTTTGTTGACCTACATGAGACGGAGCTGGGAGGGACAGAGACCGGTTGGTGGAGGGAGGTGTGGGAGAGCAGCTTCAAGCTCATTGGTCAGGCTGCTGGACAGGGGACCAGGACAAGCCAATCACAGACTGATACAGAGGAGGAGGGTGTATATGTATACGTGTCTGCGTCTGTGTTTGTATATGTGGGCGTGTGCTTGCGTTGGTGGTGTGTGTCTGTGTGTGTTTTCCGTATGCACATATCTGTGAGTGTGTAACTGGTCAGAGTTACTTTGATCCATTGTCACTGTACACTTGTCAAAGTTACTGTCACAACCGGGTACAAAGTTGAGGTAACAAACATCCTTCTTCCACTTTCTGTCAAACAAAGAGAAAGAAAAAGAGAGTGAGGATCAAATAAACCAATCGATTACAAGTGTTTTCTGTTGCTAGGTTACAAAAACTTGACGTCTCTGAATCTCTGTACTCTGCTCATAGAAATGGACGAAGCAAGTGGGCTGAAACATGAGGCCAATGCAGAAGTGCAAAAAAAACTGCATCTCAGGTTCAAGAGTCAGACCCGCCTCCTCGCTCCTCCCATCATATCCAAATATGGTCACATCTGGCTCCAAACAACCAACATGGCCACATTAGAAAATACCAAACTCCTGGTTTCAAAACAGGAGTCCACAATCTAACGGGTCACCTCACACTTGCTTCGTCCATTTCTATAAACCGTCTCTAACTGTACTTGAGAGAAGCAAGAAATCTGGTCACTTCTTGGCTTCTCGTTGGCTCTGTTGATATTGTAAGCCCCGCCTCCTTCTCTGTGATTCGCCGATGAGAGATGTGACATTGAGGTGTTACGTTTCTGTATTTTATGTTTTGTGAAACTTGTTTTCAATTAAAGTTGATCAAATGTGTTTTTATATGTTTGTATCTTGAAGTATGTGTAAAATAAATTATTTAATTGTTTAATAAAAATGATTTCTTCTGTAGGAGACGGTTTGTTTTCAGTCAGTGTGGAGATATTAATCACCTAAACCTGCATGATTGTCCTTTTACACCATCACCTGTGTTTCATCGCGCTGTGGTGTTGCCACTGGAAACCATGTTGTTGTCGGAGTTCGACAGAGACTGCTCCTTTACTACAGGGTCTGCAGGAGGGAGAGGAACCACGTTTAACTTCCTGTGAGCTGGGTTTTCAATCCTCAGGCCTCTCATTTAAAAATCTGTGCTGCTTACAGAAGTATGGGTGCTCCATGGCCTCGGTGGCGGTCAGTCTCTGTTGGTGGTCGTAGCGTAGCAGCTTATCCAGCAGGTCCAGAGCCTCAGGACTCACCAGGTGCTGGTTCTCTGTCTGGACGAACTGTTCCCAGCGCTTTCTGCTCTGCCTGCAGGGACCAAGATGTAACAGTCATCCTCTGTACTGTTTGGTATTTGGCTTAACACAGAACGAGAAGTGTGAGTTCTATGTAGAAAATGTCACTTTATGTCTTCAAAAGGTCAGAATCACAGTGTGAAGGAACCGGGGTCCAAATGAAGTTCATAGGGGAGAGTTTTGCCTCGACAAAGTCCCAGCCCAGAGGTAAGTAGTTTAAGAAACTGTACGAACACTTACTAACTTTGCTGATTGGTCTGTGTTATCATTTATTTATTTGACTTGTGTGTGTGGATGTGGTGTAGACCAGCCCCACAGTGGACTTACTGTCCCAGCAGGTCTTTGAAACGCGGGTCCAGTTCGATGTGGTATTTACGCAGGTAGCCGAACAGCTCGTCCGTCCCCAGGACCTTGGCAATTCGCACCAGCTGGAACAGAGAAAACAGATTGAGGCTCAGAGGAAGAAACATTTCAGATCCGTAGATACTGTCCTGAAACATACGATGTACCAAGAGACCTGTAGCAGCCACCTAACACCTCCTCCAACTGCCGAAACAAAACAGACAGACTTCAAACAGACTGACTCCTCCCTTCACATCCAAATATGGTCACTATTGGCTCCAAAAAACCCCAACATGGTGATGTTCAAACACAAAACTCCTGGCTTCAAAATGTGATCCACAAACCAACATCCATCTCTTCCAGTCTATGTTCAGATCACAGGTTATGTTCTGTTTGTGGTGGAACAACAGCGCCCTCTGTCTGTCACTGCTGCCAGTGTTCAAACCCAGTTCAGGACATCACTGTGTCCAACAGAGAAACCAGAAGCTGAGACCAGTGTGTGATGCTGAGGAGAGTCAGACTGATTCCCTCCTCAGTTTCTGTGAGCGACAAACTAAAAGGAGAAACCAGGCCTCAGTCTCTGAGTGATTTACAGGACATGAAAAGAAGTTTTTAATATCTACAATAGTTGATATTATCCCAATTCTTATGTATTTATTTTTTTAAAGCAGGTGTTTTATATGGAAACTTGGATGTGGTGAAATTAATTCAGCCTGGATCTCGTCTTGTGATACATCAACTGCACTTTCACCAAAAACACGTTGTAATCAGATTTACCAATAAGTAAAGTCTGGTTGTTTTAGCCCAGACTTTAGATTTAGTTTAGATATTTAAACTCCAGATCTAGTAGCATCTTCCTCATCTTTCAGGTCAGTGTTGGTGGTTGAAGGACGGTCAGCTGACCTCTCCCTCACTGTTCACCACAGGAGATTTTTATATAAGGGACCAGGGATAAATTACCATTAAAATGACAACACTGATGTCATTTTTAATGCCAATATCAATTAAAGTACTACACTAAACTGGTACAGAACACCTACTTTGATTACACATGTGTAACTAATTTCAAACAGAAGATACTTGTAGTTTTTTTTTGCCAGTAGCTTCCATGTCATGTGACCCAGTGACTCCAAACCAATGCTGTCATTTCTTTTTATATTTTTATTAATTCAATACTTTCTCCGTCTTATATCCATATTTATATGAAAAAAGTTTTTCCCATTAATTTCCACGTCATGTGACTCAGTGTGACCAATCAGGGACTGATTTGGACTCACTGGACACTGAGGAGACCCTCTTACACTTTGGCAACAACTTGGAATCAACTGGGCATGCTCAGTATTAGTGCAATGCCGTGCATCTGAATCTGGATTCACTGTGTTTATCCCGTCATCTTCTATCTGTCGATGTGATCAGGTACCTGGTCGTAGTTGTCTTGTCCGTGGAAGAACGGCTCTTTCTGAAAGATCATACTGGCCAGCATACAGCCCAGGCTCCACATGTCTAGACTGTAGTCGTACATCTGCAACACAAAATCATCAAACAGCGCTGCCGCTGATGAGAACACAGAATAATTATCCCCATGTGATAACAGGTAACGAGCATCAACGAGCTGGTCTGCTTCCAGGTACGAGTCGTTACCTGATAGTCCACCAGGAGCTCGGGGCCTTTGAAGTATCGTGATGCCACTCTGACGTTGTACTCCTGGGACGGGTGGTAGAACTCCGCCAAACCCCAGTCTATAAGGCGTAGCTGGTAAAAGAAAATGAACAGCATCTCATTCAGCTTCACACACAGAACACATTTTAAAAACCTCTGTGGACTCACTTCACTTTCACTGTATCAGCAGTTTAACCTGGGTAATTCACACCTGTGTGGCTCTGCTGCCCCCTGCTGGACAAAGGATTTTATATTCCTTAATTTTCTCTGACTTCATCATCATCACTTGTACATAAACTGAGCTTATGCAGGTGGCGCTGTTTACTTTAGCTGAGACATTTAAAGATCATTCTAACCACATAGCCCACAGTTCAACCTTCTTAATGTTAAAACCTGTTCAAGAACAATAGAAAATTAACAATAGCGCCTCAAGAAATGTATTAAGTACAAAATGTATTGACATTTGACACCACACTGCTCACAAAGACCAGTTGTAGGAGACTGAAAACTCACATGACTTCTAAAATCAACACTTTCAGAGTATGTTACAAAAAAATGCCATAATGTACAATTTCAGACGCCAGCAGACCATGTACTATTCATGTCTTATTTTCCATTAAAAAGTGCTATGCTAGCTGAAAAGAAAAGATAATGTGAGGTGCTACGTTAGCCTAAACAAGACAATGTCAGCCCCTATGCTAGCTTAAACAAGATAATAACAGCCCCCATAATAGTATAAACGTGGTAACATCAGCCGCAACGTTAGCATAAACAAGGTCATGTCAGTCACTACATTCGCCTTAAGATAACGTCAGCTGCAATGTTAGCTTAAACAAGATAAAGTCAGCCGCTATGCTAGCATAAACAAGATAGTTTTACACCAAGTAAATTGCTACAATAGGCTAAACAAGATCACGTGAGCCACTAAGTTAGCTTTAACAAGATAATGTGAGTCGTGAGCTGCTTCTCTAGCTGAAACAAGATAACGTCAGCCTGAACAAGATCATGTTAGCCACTACATTAGCCTAAACAAGATCATGTGAGCCAATACGTTAGCTTAATAAAGATATTGTGCGCAGCTAAATTAACCTAAACAACTGATAGACTTGACAGATGCTATGCAAGTGTGATCAAGATAGCATCAATCGCTATGCTGATCAAAACAAGATCTCTATTTTACTTATTTCTTCAATTTTCAGGACAGAAAAATAGATATCAAAAAAAACAACAGGTTTTCAGAATAACTTAGTAAAACCTTCAAAAGCCTTATTTAACAAAGCGGGAACAGATGCACCAACAGAAACCAGCAGGACTCACATTTACTTAGATAGAAATTACATCTGCTGTTATTTTAAGGCTCTGATCCACTCACGCAGGGACGCTGTGTAAACCCAGGACTCATGTAATACAAACTCCTTTTCCAAAAAACAAAATATAACAAAAGCTGGGAAGCGAAGGCAACAGAGGAAATATCAGGCTGGGAGACAATACTCAGACTATGTGGGGCACCGCCACCTACCTTTCTCAACTGGTGGTCGATCATCACATTGTGAGGTTTGACGTCACGGTGCATGATTCCCATACTGTGACAGTAGTCTAGAGCCTGGCACACACACACAGATACACAACACACACACACACCAGAGGAGACAAAGATAAGAATCAGTCTTTTTGAATTCCTGGGAAACTCTCCAAGAACAGTGTGAGTGGGAGAACTCTTGTGCAGCTATAATTATACATAGAAGTGGAAACGCACTGGGAAAAAGAAAAGACAGAGGTGGTATGTTAATAATAAATGCAATGTAAACAAGTCTCACCTTCAGTAGTTCATACATATAGAAACGGATATCGTAATCTGTCAACTTCTGGTACAACTCCTGCAAGAGGAAAGAAAAAACCTGCATGAGGATTTAATTCAGACTCATAAATAAATCACTGAATAAAAAAGACATAAGTAAAGGGACAGGTGATGATTGTACCTTGAAGTCTGTGTTATTGATACATTCAAAGACGAGCGCTGGAGTTCTGGACTGTTCAACCACCACAAGGAGAAACAGAGAGAGAAGAAGAGGGAGGGTCAGAAAGGACAAAAATGTTATTGATTATTTTTATTTTTTATTTATTCATTATTGATCCAGCCACCTGACTAATCACTGATTCAATGAGTCCGTTCACACTTTGTTTTAAGATGCTCCTCGAGTGATCGGATCCCAAGTGGACAGTAGTAAATACAAGTGTAAATGACCACCCATCCCTCAAACCACATGTCGCCTGTCCAGTTGTGACCTGAGATGGATGTAAGCAGCTAAATCTGACCAGCTCTGTAGTACCTTTTGTAGTGTAAAAGCTAACATGTCCCCAATGACATGAGAGTCCTTGCGAGACCTGCAAGAATCCAACATGGCGGCGCCCATCTGATTGTAAACAACCCAACTAACACCAAACACCAGCTTCTTTCAGCCCAGTTCTAATTGTGAACTTTATGATTTATGCTGGAGACCCTGGAAAGTCTGCAACTAGCATTACTACAGACTCATCACTGGGAAGACCACCAAGACTCCTTTTACCAAAAGAAGTCGCCCGGAGAACCCCCCAGGTGCCGCCTCATCACCTGAAAGAATTTATGAGGACATCCTGGACTCAATGGACAAAAAATGTGTCCCCGATACAACGCTTTTCCTGTGTTCACACTACAACAGATATGTGGTCCCTTGACCCTCTTCACATGTGGTTTGAGTGATCAGATCTGAATGGTGTCAACTCGTGATCCGATCACCCGAGGCGCATTTTAAAACCAAACGTGAACAAACTCAACAACCCCGATCTGAAACCCTCTGCGTTGTACTGAGATGCTGCCTGATTCCCAGCAAACTGTCCATAAAACTGTGACTGTGAATGACAATTTTCAGCAGTTTACAGGAACAAACAAACAAAAGGAGCCTGCAGGGTTCCCACCACAGCACTCACACACATCCTGGCTGAGTCACAGCACTTCCACAGCCTAAAAATGTTCTTCCTTTCTGGTTGGTTTGTTGACATTTTCCAGCTCAGAAAACCATTCAAGCTGATTTTCAAGGCAGAATTAAAATATTCTCTGATTTCTTCTTTAACTAGCAAAACAGAAACTCTGATTTCACACAGTTCAGGACTGGTGAGCTTGCATGAGAGTAAAACTGGATTGACAGTGTATTCTTTGCTCCACAAACATGTAATCATCACATCCACGATCACAGAGGGAGCTTTTCCCACAACTGATTGTATCACTAGCAACACTGTAATCCCTTCATCACATTCAGGATTGCTTCAACTCACAGGAAGTCCACCTGAAAGAGCATTTCAAGGGTACCCAACTTTTGTATTTTGATGTATTTTCAGCAAAAAACAGACATGTGGGCGGGACAAGATGTTTGGAACAATTTGATCGGACCATTGAAACAAAACTAATGTAGCGAATGTTCCTAGATAAAACCTCGGTCCCAACTGGCCGCCCTCCTCATACAGGCTGTGACCGTACAAAAACACCAACAAACTCACGGATGACACAAGTGTATCTTGCAAAATTTAGAGTCTTTGCAACTTTTATCTACCTCTGCGATCTCCACGACTCCCACAGACCTAAAAAAAAAAAAAAAATGCACCAAGGCTTAACCAATAACCATAAAGAAATGGACGAAACAAACCAGATCTCAAAAGTAAGGCCAATGTCAAAGTGCAAAAAAGTGCAATACCACCAATGATCACTAGATACTGGCTCAAAAAAAAACAGCTACTAACTGACATCCCTTAGCTTGCCACCTCTAGCATCCCTATGCCAATGACCAGCATTCCAATACTGACTTTCATGGCTAGCCACTAGCAACCCTCTGTGAGCAGCTAGCAATCTGAGGCTAATGTTTAGCATTCCAAGACAAGTCATTGTCAATGGTAGGTTAACATTTTATATTCACATTAACATGTTAACCTTCCTAAACTAGCAGCTAGCCCGTAGGCTGGACACACTATAAAAAGAAAAGGATGAAGCAACTGGGCGTCAAAAATGAGGTGAATGTGTAGTAGATATTTGGCTCCAGTCTCATAACCAGTTAACAGTATCCTCAGGTTTAAGGGTCAGACCCGCCTCCTCACTCCCCCCCTTCATATCCAAATATGGTCACTTCTGGCTCCAAAAAACCAACATGGTGATGTCAGAATAGCTTCGTCCATTCTTTAAACAGTCAATGTTTGGGACCCAAACCAAAAATACCCTCCAATCATTAGATTACTTTATTACTCATGTTTCATGTCTGGAACAGTATCGTGAAACAAACAGTCAGACTGGTGCATCCCTAATCATAACGCCATTAAAGCAAAAACACTGAGCAATTAATTATTCACACTACTGTCATCCTGAGTCACGTCCCTCCCTGCAGCAGAAGAGTGCAGCTAATAAGTCTTACAACAGCCTCTGTGGAAAAGAAATGGCAGAACACACACTGTGCAAACTTTACACCTCGAACACACCTTCTCAACTTCTCTATTTATCTGTGCTTCAGCTAAAAGCTTACCACGGGGTCTTTGACTGTGTCCACCAGTCGGATGATGTTGGTCCCTCCTCGCAGGTTCTCCAGGATCTTGATTTCTCGCTTGATCTTCTTCTTCTTGACCGGCTGATTCCACCAGGAAAAAACAAACACACACAGATTTAAACAGAGGAAAAACCAACATGGAGATGCAACAACAATAAAGCCAATCACTCACAGTCCTTCCATCAATCCAGCATCAGACTGCCAGCAACACCCACTTCATAAACACACAGTTTAATTCACTACCTTAAGTAGATCATCATCTATTATTCCATCATTGATGCAGTCAGTACTGTAACAGTGTCTATATTTAATTATTTGTGGATGATTCAGTCCCTCTCATCCCTCTGTACGTCACAGCTCAGTAACTACACCTCCTCATCCCTCTGGCAACAACTTTTTTCTTTTAATCTTCCCTCAAGGATTTCCAAAAGCAGCAGGGGGTTCGCACGCTGGCTTAACAGCACGAGCTGCAATTAGCTCAATCACAGAGCGACCTGGATCTGCAGCTACTGGTCCGGTGTGGTCGACCGGTGAAAAAAAGATTGTGGAAAATCTAAAAAAAAAAACAGCCTCTTAGTTCATGTTTTCAAGCAGAAAGGCCAAAAAATGGATGGTTCCAGGTTAGAGTCTCCTGCTTTCCCCTACATGCCATTACAGCAAATACACTATTGTTCTTATTTTGGACAGTTGGTCAAACACAACCAGACTTTTTCTGACATTTCCAAAGCCAAACAGATAACAAGCAGATCAATCATCATTATTTGTAGCCCTGGGTTCATTTGTCTTCAAAATAAAATACTGAAAAAATCCATCTCTGTTTCCTAAAGCCCAAGATTTGTCATCAGTCCAAAGATATTTAATTCATCAAATATCTTACAAATTTCTCACAATCAACAACCTGCAGCTCATGAATGTTTGCATTTTTGCTAAAAAAAAAATGACCATTTGCTTGTCATAAAAAATAATAATTTACCAATTCAACATCAACACTTAATTAACGTGAAAGAAAATCCACCAACACCAAATATTTTGTGCTCACAGTCACTGAGACTCAAAATATTTCCATAAAAATTCTCAGATTTTCATTTTTCCCAATCACCTAATTATTCAGAAAACAATTAGAGCTGCAGCTAATGATTTTTTCCTCACTATTGATTAATCTGTCAATAGTTTCTGCTCTCCAGGCCACTCACTCAGCCACTGTCCTCTTCCAAATCTCTTCTTAAAACTCACTGTTTTCTAAAGACTTAAGTACAAGTCGGTATTTATTGTTATTCTTTATCTTGTTTCTATTGTGTGGAGATTCTCATTCGTCCAGGTCAGGGCTCCCAAACAGCAACTAATGTGCTGTAACTGCATTTAGACAGGTGTGCTGTCAGTAAAGGTATTAGTATTGATTTAATAATTAGTTATAATTGAATAAAATAAAAGGAAGGACTGCTGAAGTGCAAAATTAGCTGTTCAAAATATGTTTAACCAAACCAAAACAAAACACAGAAACTCAATTTACTGTCACAACAGACAGACAAAGGGTGGAAAATCCTCACAATACCCTCATAACAGTAATAACCACCGCTAACTGTGCAATAATTACACAGTCCTGTGCAATAATATAATGTAATGGTACAGTGCTGGGCTGTTCATGTGCATATATGAAATAAATAAGTTGCAACTGAGGGATGGACAAAGTATTCTGATAATAGAGAAGCTACAACCTTCAATGATTTCTGTGTAATGGTTTCATCATTATCAGCTGATCCACTCATTGTTTGTTTCAATTTTGAATGAGTTTGCTCTCAAGGAAGATAAAACTAAATGTAGGAAATGACTCCAAAATGAGAGGCTACAACTCAGAAACGTTTGCAACCAAAATAACTCAGCACAAATACAGATGTTCAACCAAAACTCCATCATGCATCCAGCTGCTCACCTTCAGTATCTTGACCACCACCTTCTCATTGTTGGTGATGTTGATAGCCTCGAACACCTCGCTGTACTTCCCTCTGCCCAGCTTACGGACCAGCTGGTAGTCCTCCTGGTTGCTATGGGGACAGACAGGAAACACAGTGCTGAGTGTGTGAGAGAGAGAAATATATTTTCAGCTTGAGCGTGCAAATGAAGTCAGTGTTGCTAAGATGAGCCAACAGTGGGACGGTGGGAGAGGAGAGATGTTATTTAAGTCAACACACAGGGTGAACATGGGGACAGAGATGGGAGGTAAAGACGGGAGAGGGGGAGGAAGGGTGGGAGACCGTATAGGAAGCATTGTGTCATCACACCCTCACAGCTACATGTGTAATAATAGACACCCATCTGCCACTCTCTCCCTCCTCCACAGACATCCAAGATCCACCGTGGCCATCACATGCATGCAATTAAGAGGCAGTAATGCAGAAATGTCCTCACTTCCAGTTGGGTACGTGGGCCTCGTAGTCCCAGTACTCCCGGGTCTTCAGCGTGTTGACGTCTGCGTACACACGGGACTTGCTACCGGCCACCGGACCCGGCATGGCGAGACCCGTGGC
>OOFC01005730.1:9262-27642 GCA_900323345.1 Pseudochromis fuscus
CCGTTCAGCCCGGTCCTGGGTACCCAAACCAGCCGAAGGTAACGAATCAACACAGACTTAATGAAATATGATTTTATTTCTTAAACTGATACACTTTCTGTTGCTTTCCTTCTCTTAAACACGTGATAACCAGGTAAGGTTTTTACATTTGTATTTATAATGTTAGTACAGGACTCATTTTTATGTAACTATATTTGTATTTTCTGTTCTGTGTTATACTATTATAATAGTTATCAAAGCTGCTTTTGTCCAGAAGAGTTGACTGGAAAATGTAATGACAAAGCCAAGATAAGATAACACTTTATTAATCCCCAAAGGACAATTGGGGCATTCCAGTATTCAGACACACACATTCATATATTCACACAGATTTAGCACCAATAACATACAGAAATATAACAATAATAATATGTATTAAATATTGAAGAAGTAACTGGATGGGGACATATTTAAATCCATGTCACATTTTACTGCAGTAAAGTGCCAGACAGCACAATATTACATAGCTGCAGAAGTGTTAAGTTAATGAGTGCAGTATTATAGTGTCCATATAAAGTCCAGTTCAGTGATTTAGATCAGATGATGAATGACCTAGAATCCAGAGAACAGGTGATGAGGGGAATGAACTAGTCCAGAGTTGAGAATGAGAAGTTTTTATTGTATCCACCAACACATTTTGTTGGCGTGACTCAACATTAAACAAGGTAAACGGTGAAAAAAAACCATTCAAACCACATGTACAAAGAGGTAGTAAAAGAAGAAGCTGGAAAACAAGTTAATAATTAAATGTGAACCTTGAGATAATGTTCCTTCGATGTTCAGTGGATGAGGTTGTCAGATCTAAGTGGAACATTTAAAAACTTTAATCCCACAATTAACTATTTAATTCACTTCCTTCTCAAATCATTAGTGTAAATCAGCTTGATCTAAACCACCTACTTCTCCAAACTGGATCCATCCACTTGGCTTCACTTCACACCTGTTTTGTTTTCTTGAATTGTGTTTTGTGCGTGTGGCCTACAGGGCTATGGATTCCCCCAACAGTATGGTGGTGTAGGATATGGGCAGCAGCCTCAACCCATGGGTCAGCAGTACCCGGCACAAATGGGCGCCATCACTGTTCAGCCCGTGGCGTACGTGGCTGCAGGCCCTCTGGTCAACCCTGTGAACGACTACTTGTGCTACTCCATCTTCACCATGCTCTGCTGCTGCCTGCCTCTTGGAATAGCTGCCCTCATCTACTCCATCTCAGTAAGTGTGATTTACTTGTGTTTATATTCTTTATCTAGCGGTAAACATGCCAAAATTTCCCATAAACGCAAGTAGTTTAAACCCATCCTGTAGCTGAACCGTTCGTGTATTACAAACACACACTGTAGATAGAATGGATAACTCAAGTTGTGGTTTACATTAAGTGCTGAACCACTTCTGGGCAGAGACAGTGTCATGTAACTCTTTGGATCATTGACTATATGCAGGAAATGGATGAAGCTAACATGACATCACCCATTGGTTTGTGGACTTGATTTTGAAGCCAGGTGTTTGGCATTTAAACGTTGACATGTTGGTTGTTTGGAGCCAGAGGTGATCATATTTGGATATAAAGGGAGGAGTGAGGAGGCGGGGCTTATTCTTGAACACTATCCAATGTGTATGAGACTGGCCTTCAGGTCTGGCCACATTGGAGAGCAGACCTGTCGCTCAAACACACCACACCCCTAGATCATCTTCTTTTTGAAGCCTAATAACTAATTAATGAGGAAATGATTTTCAGATGGACCATCAGATCACTGAGAAGAAGAATTCACTTTAACTAATGACATGAGAATGATTTGTGGAAAAATGTTCTGACTGAGTGGAAATTATGATTTTTGAATTGAAGACAATGGAGCCAGCATCTAGTGGACGTGGGTGGTATTGCACTTTTTTTTGCACTTCCACATTTGTCCTCATTTGTCCAAGTCTATGATTTTGAATATTCAGAGAAACACCCTGCATCACATGGTTTACAATATATATATTTTTTATGCAAACCAATGCAGAGCTAAGTGCTGTTTCTGTGAACTAATGCAGATATGGTAAAAACCTCAATTCTAGTAGTACAAAGTGTCCTTGTTCACAGTAATGCTTCATAACAGCAGAGCTGATGGTGGGAACAGAAATGAAAAATCTTTTGTAAACATTTAAAAGCTGGATCTAGTCAAAGATAAATATGTTTATTGTTATTTTGACTCTGACAGTGAGCTCTGCTATGAAAAACATGGTGCTCCATTTAATTCACAATCCTTGTAAATAATTAACAAAGGCAAGCTGAACTCATATGTGTGTGAGTGCATGCCAAAGTACCAGGTAAGGGTGAGTGGGTAAAAGTTCCTGGAAGGGTTGGCGTGGAGATCTGTGGGGGAGGAGGAGGAGGAGGAGGAGGAGGAATAGAGAAGACACTGGGTGGTCTTCAATGTTACATCAGCTTAGAGATTCATCCTTCTTCCTCCTTTACTGTTTAAACTCACATCATTCTTGATTTTTGGTTTACTATTTAGTTATAATATTTAACATTTTTTATGGCTTTGGTTTATGATTCTATTCTGCAGTTTAAAGGTGGATGGATTTTTGTAGTGTGACGTCATTTGAAAAGTTTACGAGTTTGTTTTCACACCGTCTCAGTGCATCAGTATGGTGTGAGGAACATACACAGTCATTTGGGAGGAAACACTGGTTGATTGTTAACATGTGATCGGTGTTTAATGATCAAAATGGAAAAAAACAACTGTTGTGTGACATCCCACATGCCTCTTAGACTAATTAAAGCCCCTGTATAAAATTTACTCGGCCCTAAAATGTTAAAGTGCTTTCACAGAGACAGTTAATAAGTCTGGCTTACACATGGAAACTCGCCCTTTTTAAAGCTTAAAAGGTGATATGCAATGCCTTTGATATGGTCAATTTTGTCATGTGGTTTGACTTGGTTCTGCACAAGTTATGTTTATTTATCTTTTTCTTGAAATGAATCTGAAACTATAGCGAATACTTACAGTGAGCTTATAAAAACTTTCTGTTTCATCTTCTTCAGCCGCCCACAGTCGGTGCACTACGCTGCATGTGTCAGAGTGTGTGTTGAGGGCAATTTACTGTGGCATTCCTCATACATCAGTACATGTAAACTCTATTTTTAGATTTTCCACATATAGCACCCACTGTTTACCCTAAAGCAACACACAGAGTCAGGGTGTTTACATGGCTATTTCAGCTCTCTAAGTTTACGTCCTGAGGTGTAGTGGAACCTCTCCTTTTAATTGAACAGACACTGATGAATATGTCCAGAGTCTTTTGAAGAACCCAGTTTTATTATTTTATCACCAGTAGTTCACTTCACCGATCTGCACAATTTTGTGACTGTAACTGGGTGTAACCCTATTTGAACCTTTGCTTGCAAGACATGTCCTCAGGATATAGAATATAGGACACGTGTCCCTACAACTAAGAGTAAAAACAGATTGACACTTCAATAGCTGCACATTGTTTTGAATCTAATCTAAGGAAAGACACCTTTGTTTGAAAAACTTCCAGTTTTATATTTATAGTCTTGACCTCCGCTAGAGTAGTTTTGCATAGATTTCTCTCTTCCTTCTCATGTGCCACCTGTCTTCTGATTGGCTAACTCGAGGGAGAGTGACAGGACACGGAGCCTGACTTCCCGTCACTGTAAACAAAGTAGCATGACTTTGTTGACTGGAAATTCAAACTTTTCAAATCAGTTTGAACATGTTTGAGTCTGAATCTGTCCCAGAATCTGAAAGCAGACGGCACTAACATTCACCACAGGAAAGATCACAGCAGGACCTCTGTGTTTGACATGTATTACACCTGTTAGCAGCTGACTGTGGAACTAAATGCTGGAATCAGTGTTTTAATCACAAGCTGGATAGAAAATGTTTTCTATGTATGTCTATTACAATCTGTGAGAGAAATACTGGAAGTGGAAAATGTTGTGGTTGATAAATT
Organism: Pseudochromis fuscus; assembly: GCA_900323345.1. Lineage (NCBI taxonomy): Eukaryota > Metazoa > Chordata > Actinopteri > Pseudochromidae > Pseudochromis > Pseudochromis fuscus. Next base: position 13,265 of record OOFC01005730.1, read on the forward strand.
CTGATGGTAATGTAGTTGGTAAATTGTTAATGACTGCACAGTATCTCTGTGCACCGGTGGGTATTTATATGCTGCAACACATGAAATAAAGAAATGCATTAGTATTGAGGGGTGGAGAATTGATGAAGGTGCTCAGTTTGGTTTCTGAACAGCTGTGGGAAAAGCCGACATTCAAACGAAACTGATGAAACAAAGTATTTTCATCAAGCTGCAGTCTGAGCTCTTTTCTCACAGAGATTACCAGAACATCACTTGACCTCGTGATTTGAAACTGTGACGATGTGTATTATAAACACCCAACAATGAAAAACTGTAGTTAGAACAGAAACCATGGAAAAGCACAGAGTATTTTAGAGTTAATTTGAAAAGACTGAGAAATTGTGCTGTTGAAGTTTTACATCTGCACAGTAAGCACACTCCAGCTGACATCAGTTATCTAAATACCTGCCTTTTCCATCAGTTTTAGCCACACAAAAATCAATTGTTTGACTCCAAATGGCTGCAATGAGTTGCGGTTTAAAAAACATGAACTTCAGCACACCACAGCACACCACACCACAAAGTTATGTAAGATAATGTCAACAAAGCACTCAGTTTATGTTGACCAGTTGTGTTCAGTTATGGGTGATGGAACCCAGAGATTTCATGCTGATCAGTCCAGTTTCCTTTTTAGGGAGGATGCTTTGAATTCTCTCTCCAGCTCTCCAGTTTTTTTACGTGTTGTCCAACATGGACGCAAAACGACTGATATATCAGCCATTGCTGTCCATTTGTTGTTGGCCAACAGCTGTTAACATTTTGTTTGCATGTGTAAACTGCTACAACTTACTGTTTGTATTGTTACCATGGATGTACAGACAACAGTTACTGGTTTACTGGTGATGCTGGAGGAATGGTCTGAACCCTGTCATTTTAAGGCAAGATCTAATTTCACTGGAGCACTGTACTTATATATAGTCTGAACAGGTTTTGGATAATTCTCTTTAATGGGCAGTGGAAATGCCACTGTCACTGGGTAATTTCAGCAATATGTGTAAAGAGAAATGTCAGGAAGATAAGATAAGATAATCTTTTATTTGTCCAACAATGGAGAGATTTCTAGTGCAATAGCATCAAAGTGGATACATTTTCTGTACATATAAAAGACATGAGCAATTTAAATTAAAATAAACACACACTGTACAGCATGTACAGTAAAGCATTATGAATGTAACTATGTACTGAACTGAGCAACAGTGGAGAAGAAATATTGCACAGTTGTAATGGTAAAATAAATATTTCACAGAGGATAAAAGTGAACAATGTCAGTGGCGTAACTGTGTTTTTTTTTGTTTGTTTTTTTCTGCGGTAACGCTCCTTCACACACTTTGGGTGAAGCAGCCTGTCTCTGAGGGAGCTCTCCAGTGCTGTTGAAGTGTCCTGTATGGGGTGGGAGTCATTGTCCCTCATGGTTGACAACTTTGCCTTCTTTTTCCCACCACCTCCACCGTGTCGAGAGGGCATCCCAGGACAGAGCTAGTTTACTTAGATAATTTATTGAGTCTCTTCCTGGTCACAGTTGAGATGCTGCTAGAACCATAGAGTCATAAAGGGTCTTCAGGAGCGTCCCCTGTACACCAAAAGAGTCTCCTCAGTCTGCTCCAGTCCTTCTTATAAAGCACTGCAATATTATGTGTCCAGTATCATTATTATTATTATCATATTTGTTTCTGTATGTGTTTCACATTTTAAATACAATGTGAGCTTCAATGAAGTCAAGAAGTCATTTAATGGAGTTGAAGCCATGGCATCTTATGTTTAGTCAGATTTGTAGTGTTGTTTACTTAGTAATTTATCAAGAAATTGATTGATTGATTTGTTGTTTTACATTAATGTGACTTTCTTGGGGAAAGAGTTTTTGCATGACAAAAGTTTTGATCATCAGTGTTGAAACTCAGATAAGTGGACTATGTATTTCTGTTTTTATTTTCTACTTGGGTGGATTGAAGATTGAATTACATTCAGTACTGAATAGTTCCATCACTACCTCGCCCACCGTGAAATCTGAACCAGACTAAAACACAGTCTGACTGCTTCGCATGTCGCTGCAGCTCAGTGTTGGGGGCGTTTACAAAATAATCCCATGTTTGAATCTTTGCAGCATTATCCAAATCATTTAATCGCTGATGGAGCCGAGGCAAGATCAAGCACGATGACAGAGGGTTTCAGACAGAACTTTAGTGTTGCTGTACTTTCACATTCAGTTCAACTGATTGACATAGAAAATCTGTTGCTGCACCCTTAGTTTCATTTCTTTCTAAATAGGTGCTCAACCTGTTCGTACACCTTACAGAAGAAAGCAGGTCACATGCTTCTACTTTCAGTTATTTTATTGTAATTGTTCGTGTGTGTCTACAGCAACATAAGAGAACAGGAACATTCCTTTGGACATTCTTTGTGTAGTGTCCCTGAGGCTGTTCATCCTTGGTTTTCAGATGTGTCTTCTTAACCCTCTCGTGTGCAGTTGTCGCTGCAGTGGACGGCTGTTTAAAAGCCACTTTCTCCTAAACGCAGTGGTTTCTATGGTGGAATTGCAGATCAGGGGTTAGATTGCTCTCTTGTGCCTCCTCCATTGAGTTCTATTCAGTGGTCAGTTGTTGCAACCACGAGTAAACTTCCTGAATCAGAGAAGGCTAACAGGAAGTCACACTTGCTGACCACTGCTGGAATATCCTGTCCCTCCTCCTATGCCAGAATAACCCTAGAGGTAAAAAAAAAAAAAAAACCCAGAAAAAATGGTGATATGCAGGAACATCTAAGTAACATTATTCTTCTTTCAGTTTTGAAAACTTCATTTCAAATAACCAGTAAATTCTAATTAACATGAAATCCACTGAGGTGGACGTGTCTGTAACTTCCTGAAAAAATACTGTTTTTGAAAAAAAAAAAAAAAGTGAATATTTGTTGTTTTCATGCCCTAAAAAGAGTAAAAACACAAAAGAAAAAAAATCTTGACCCAGGCTTTCATATTTCATGCATGAAAGGGTTGAAACCAAGTCAGAACACATCTCCAGAGGCTCCCTTCCTGGGGTCATTTGGCCCAATGTTTTCTCAAGATTTGAAAAGAATGAAAGAGTAGATGAAAAATGGCAGCAAATAATCCTGTTGCTATTAAGCTGAATAAAGCATTGTGTTATGAGTGGTGGCCCAAAGAATGTCTTTGCTGTTAATTTATATAAATGTAAAAACAGCTGCTTCCATACAACTCCACTAATTCAGAGTCGATCACGGGAGGATTGGAGATAGATTAGATTTGCAGTTGGCAGCAGAAACAATAAAAAGCCATTGGTGCAAAGCTATGTACACGCTGTAGAGACTCGGCTGTTATGTGCACAGCTGTAAGACATTATAGTTTCCATGATGCACTCACGCCAGAGACGTAAATAAGACAAACACTGTTAAATTGAATTTATGCTGTGGAGGCTGTGATGGCTGCTGGGTGTCTGTCAGAGCTGCTCTGACTGGGGTTAACTAAAGCTTTAGCATGTTATAGATTATGTCATGGAAACATATACATCCCACAATCACAAGTTTTCCTTTTAAGACTGAAAGTGAAAGTGTGGATTGGTGGTTTTAGACTTTTTCCAAAAGATGTTTGATTTTTAAACACAGATCTGATATGGTAAATCATAAATGGCATTTATATATATTTTTTGAATCGTATTTTTTTGTTTTTATTTTGCATCTCCACTTAAAAGTACATATCCCTTGTGTGATTCACAGTTTTATTCCAATTCATGTGAAACTAGTTCATGCATTTTAGTCTAAAGTGGTGCCCATTTCCTTGAGCTATTTGTTACGAGGCAGTAAACTTAGCGTAAATCACATTGAACTGTTTTGGTTATCTCATAGCACAACCTCTCACCACGTGCCTGAACTCCAAGCTGCTATTTTAACATGAGAACTCACTGGAGGAATCCACATCTTTGCATTTTTAAGTGGGTCCTACACAAAGCAGTCAGCACAGCGGTTGTGTGGTAGCAGCAGTGTTTCACGGAACTTGTGGTAAACGGACAAGTAACCCACTCACATTGTTTTCTCTGAATGAGCCCACCCCTCTCAACCAAGAGTCAAGAAGCAAAGCCAATTCAAGTGAAGGGAAACCACAAGTGCACAGACACCAACCTGCTGCTGGAACAGAATTTCCCTTTAGACACAGCATCACAGTGTCGACCTTTTGGTTTTCTGTGTCATTTAAACTTCACATCAGGTTTGTGACACATGAAGGAGGGGGACAGGTAGGAGGATAGACACACTTTCTCCAGTTTCTGTTATCAAGTATAGACAACAACCTGCTTCTTCATTTACACTGATCTGTTTCTCTCTCTGTGCTTTGTTCCAGTGGTTTCTCTAATCACCTCTAGATTGTTACTGCTCAAGGAATTGATGTTTCACCTTGGATTATTTGCATATACTACACATCTTTGAAGTTCACTGCAATCCCACCACAAACGCTCATTTCAGTGAAGGCACAAAATCTGTAAATAGCATTTCAAATCAAAGACACTGCCCAATGTATGTGAGACTCAAGTTCAGGGTGTCAATGAAACTAACCACGCCCCTAAATCTTCCTCTTTTTGAAGTGTAGTCTACTTTAAAATGACATATTGTATTTTATGATTGAAAATGACCATTTTTTAAATTGACGGCACACTTGTCTGCAATACTGAAACAGTGTTAGAGCTCCTGACTACTTATTTTGTATTGATTAAATGTATGCTATTTCATTTTATTACTTAATGGGAGAGCTGATTGACCTAAATGGAGCCTGGAGAGATGCAGAGGAAAGATACATGAAAAACAATAAAGGAGATGAACTGACATAAAGCAGCTACGATTTTGAGGTTCAGGGCATGAGAAGAAACCCAGAAGGATGGAAAAACAGAGAAAACAGAAAGTCAGAGAAGATCTTTGTTTGGGTCCATGACAAACTGTGTGTTGTTTATCAGTTTGAGAGTTTATAAAAGAGGCCAAACAGGAAAAAAACAGAAACAGAAACAAGACAGATATGAAGCAGGCTGCTGGAATCTGTCACACTTAACATTGTCTCTCTGGCAGCTCAGCTCGATGGGAAAAAAAGTCCTATAGTCAAATAAGCCTGTTCTGTAAAACTTTAAAATCAATACTTGCACCAGTGTGCCACGACTATCTTAGGGAAACTTGAATAAAATGTGAATAACTTCCTTTGGAGCTCAGGATGAGACTTGGAAAGCTGACATTTGTACACAACAACCGCTGGAGTGTCCACACAAGCAGTGCTTTGTCGGGCCCAGTGCAGTGCTTGGTTTTTAAGCTGCAAGCCACTCCTCACTCATGCATCCTCAAATGGTCCTTTGTTTCCAAAAATATCAGGCATTTTCATTTTGCATTTAACAGCGGATGAGCATTCAGACAGTTACTGGAAGGAGACTTTATCTGCAGAATGTCGGTACTTGTGTATTGGCACATTACACAGTTTCCCCTTGTTCTTCTTATCATGTGTAATTAATCATCTCCACCCTCGGTACTTCCTCTTGGCTGAGAGATTGAATACACCCATCTGAAACTTCCATAAACTGACCATCAAAATATATATTGTAACACTTACACTGGAGTGTGTTTCTATTCAAAAGCGTTGCTGGTCACTCTGCTGCCATTTTTAGAGACTCATGTCCCACTGGAGACTTTAACATGGAGGCAAACACCTGTTGCTTGTTAGTGGCTGTGAGGACAGGGAGCACTCTGCAATATGGGGCAGTGTAATTTATCTAAATTAAAGTAAAATACTCAAAAACACCTAAAGCACATAACATGGGTATTTTTTTTTTTTTTTGCTAAATCTAAGCCTTGACAGATATAAATATTATTCACCACCAGTTCTCAAACATTTTATAATTGTATGTATTCAGTTTAACAAAATACTGAATAAACACAGGGCCGTGCTCACAGTTAATGTAAATATTTGCTGAAAGGTGGCTTTACCCAGCTCAGTATGATTAATTGTAAGACTGCTAAGAGATGCCATTTTAAAAAAAGTGAATCCTGTGGTGGATGTTTGAGATTTTCCCGAACAGGAATAATCGTTAGCTCTTCGTCTTGTGTCTCTCTTGAATTAATCTTATCTGAAAATGTTTTGATATTGTGGCTTCAGACTTTAAACCTTAAAATATGAGATATGTAAGAGCTGGTCTGCTGGCAGTGACCGTCACTTAGCACTTCCTGTAAGACATTGAAAAAGTCCACGGATGATAATTCTCTTTGGGTTTGCTACTATGAGCAACATTTTTGTCATTAAAAAGTATGAAAGTGAAGTAATGCATGTTATCCACCCATCTCATGCTTAAGTTCCTGTGTTCAGATATATCCGGTGTCTTACTTACACTGATAATGAGATAATGTCTTGTAGACAAACAGATGCTTGTGCCACCTTTCATAACTCTATCATGAAATCCAGATGAGGGATTTTAAAGACCCTCCTACTGGACCTCTGAAGTTCAAAATCACACAGAGGTCACTTTGAGAGGGTGGACGTTACTGAAATAGGTTGGGCCTGTTTAGTGTAGGTAAACAACAGTGGCCACATGAGCTTTGGTGAAAACACTCAGTTCCACTCAGCACACACAGAACCTGTGTCCCTGAATGTGTATGTTCAAGTGTTTAGTCTGAAAACAGGCGTGTGTATGTGAACCACACATACAGAGACCGATGCTCAGAGGCGAAATCAGAGGTGGTGGTGGTGGGTGGAGCTGTGATTGGTTTGTAAAGTGTTCCAGGAAATGGTTACAGTGCTGCAGAGTATAATGTGGCAGACAGAGCACAGGAATGCACTACAAACATTTTGCCACATTGAAGTTACCAACCGTTTAGGTTTGTGCCACTGTGAGTCTGTTTTTGACTCACTGTGAGAGTTGTGAGTGCCAGTTGATATCTCTCCCATCCTCTCTTTCATGCTGTATTCAGTTCTGCTCTCTCACAAATATCAGCCCCCTGCTCTCATTGTTCCTCATAATGACTGATTTCATGCAGAAAGAGGAGAAGGAGGAGGAAGATAGCGAGGCGCAGACAGACACACTCAGAGACACACAGACCATACTGTGAGACAGAACAGACGGGAGAGTAAAACTGGAGAACCAATGGAAGAGCGTTTACATTCACATGAACACAGACTTCACAAACACTGCTTCAGGAAATTATATATACTTCTGTATTAACATGCAGTTAGTTATTTATTTTTGCAATTAGCAAAATCTAACGAAGGTGATCAGGACCAGCAGTATCACGACACCAGTTCTCAATTCACTCTTTCAACCTTTTCAATTTAGGTCCGGGTTTGTTCAATGAAAAAGGGCTTTGTTGGCACGAAATGAGTGATCAGAGACATCAGTCGGTGTAGAGCTGCATGTTTCTCACAAGAACAAACTACAATCCTGAAGAAATGTGAGCAATTTAGAAATGATACACAGCGAGATAGGGTGAGGAGCTCGGACATCTGGGAGGGACTTGGAGTAGAGCTGCTGCTCCTCCACATCGAGAGGAGCCAGTTGAGGTGGTTCAGGCATCTGGTGAGGAGGCCTCCTGGACACCTCCCTAGGGAGGTGTTCTGGGCATGTTCAACCGGGAGGAGACCTCCAAGATAAGCAGGAGAAGATGAGCATAAAAATCTCCACATATGCTACATTCAGGGAGGAAAGCTGGCAGAAATGTGCAGCGTATAAGATATTAGTCACTGATCAATAGCACTGATCAGTATCAGTTATCAATCATCAAGACCACAGACCTGTCTGTAACTACAAAACTGCTTTCATGTGTTTTGAGTATTCACTTTTTTCTTCCATGTTTTCAGATCCTTTACAAAACAAATTGTCTGTAAAATACAACTCCACTGAGAAAGTTTGTAATGTTACCTTAATATAGTTCAGTTAATCAATAAAAAACGAGACATTGACACAGGGCTTCCAGCTGTTTCTAGGAGCCTTTTCTCTGAGGCCCCGTCCACATGGAGACAGGTTTCAGTGTAGTTTTTTATCGTTTACGTCTTGCGTCCACACGGAGACGGAGATTTGGCAGCCGAAACCGGGTCCCAGAGTGGGAAAGTCTGAAGACGCCACCCGCTGCATCTCCGTGTGGACGGCCTGAGTTGAGCTTTTATGCACTTGGCACAACTGTGGTGTCTTAATTAAAATATTCTTAATTAAGATAAGATAAGATAGAACTTTATTGATCCTGAAGGAAATTGTACTTCTATGCGAAAACTTTAAAATGAAGTGCAATCTAGAGTGCTAGCAAAACCAGTGCCTATTACCAAATTTCAAATTAGAGTTTATTATGTAACAAGGAGGGGCAGTTGCACATTACAAAGAAAATTGCAGCCTGAATATTGCACATGAGAGGAGTGATTGAACTATAACAGGACTATTGTACATGAGAATGAAAAACTATAACTAGTGACTATTGCAGATGAGAAAGATTTTAAACAGTGAGAAAAATAAATTCAGTAGCGGCTTAAACAGATTATTTATTGATTAGTTATAACATTAAATGTTTCTAACTATGACAATTAGTTGTGATCTAACAGTAACTTTCCATCAGACAGGTGAGCTGTAACACAGAGTTTATCAGCTGCAGTTAAATCATCTTTCCACAGTCACCATCCTGAGTTTCTGTAGTTTGATCAATAATTCTGACGCACTGACAGAATTTTCTCATAAATAATGAGTGGATATGTCAAATTATAAATTATATTTCCCATGATAATATCTCCCTTAGGTTGCATGCAGGAAATATGGGAGTCCTCCAGAGTCTTTAGAGACACTATGACACTGTTTCAGGTTCAGAGACCGTTTCACTCTGTGTGTACTGAGCTCCACAGGATCCTCTCAGAATGGTGACACCGTTTTCACATATGTGATTGGTCAGTGGGCGGTGCTTTCATATGTTTTGATCTCTTATCTGGAACATAACCTGCTCCAGAGCAGGTCATGTTAGCAGTGTGTCCCAGTCGAAAGTAAACCAGTGTCATAGTGTTGAAAACCTGGAATTTAACCTGCAGTTACCTCACTAACATCGAATCCTGCCTCGCAGTACAGGCCTCCGGGAGATCGAATCTCTCCAGCGGGTCTTGTTCTGACCTTGACGTCTCTTCCTGCCTGGAAAACAACACAATATTGTATGGGGTTTCTAAACATGTGTGTCTGGACCTGTCAGTGATACCTCACCAGTGGGAGGAAGCTACAAGGTGTAATGCATCATGAAACTACACTTTTCACTTTACAGCTCTGCACCTTATGCTCGAGATTTTTAAGGCATATTGAAAGTAGTCTTATATTGTAAGTTATCACATAGTTAATAAAATACTTCGTCAGACTTTAGTTGCTGGTGGAGGAACATATATTAACCACAGGAAGGTTCAGTGTCTGATTTTAGGCTGTATGAATTTGACTTGAAGATCTTTCAATTTCTGAGCTGCCTGCAGTATTTCTGTTATCAGCTAATTTAGAAATACTACTACACATACACACACACACACACACCCACACACACATTCCTGACATTGTGATAAGGGCTGGGTTTTTCTGACCGTTGTGAATTTACTTTCACTTCTTGGGAATAGTCTGATGGAGGAACCTGCATACTGCTTAGAGGCCTTCACAGCATAGGTGTGTGTTTGTAGTTGGTTTTGTGTTTTAATTCTTGGTCTCATCTACAGTGTAATTGTGATAATAGCAGTTTTAATAACAGGCTGTGTTTCTGATCTGGTTTTTGATAAAAACCAATGATAAGAAATGCTGATATTGTTAAATTTTAATAAAAACTGGAACAAGTATTGCACAGTACAAAGAGTCAATACTAGGTTCAAGCCCATTTGTTGCATTATGAATAGAGAGATGTGAAACTACAAGTCATTTGTGGTCACAGATTGTCACAGCTCATCAGAAAAACATGGGAATTTCCACAACTTCCCTGTTTGCAGCTGTGATGTTTTGGGTGACACTATAAAAAGATAATCATCATAATACTAAATATCAGCTTTGTGTAGTGGGGGCTGGTCAGAGGCAGGTTCTCAGAAATACGGGTGTGTTTTTACATCATCCTCCCATGGATTACAAGTCCAAGTCAATCATTTACTGCAGTCACTTTTGTAACTTTGATCTCATAACTGTCATTTACCAAAACTGACTAAATGTTGTGCACCTAAAAATGTAGATAATATCTTTAAGGAAAAAAGGAAACTACATCTAACTGATAAGGCTGAATCAAGAGGCTGAAAGTAGGATTGAGCACAGTATTTAAAAAGCAAAATTGAGAAATGATCCAAATTAGAAGTAAAGTAAATGTTGGGCTTGCTCGTGTTCAGCATACCTTTTTATATTTACTACAATCAAGATTGCACACAAGTGGCTTATTGAACCAGGAGCGTCTTCCAAACGAGTCGTGGTGTCACATGTACTGCTCCCAGTTACACACCTTCAGCTCAGATACATGGAAAACATCACATTGAATTGGAGAATTATTAACCAGCTGAAACCAGAACCAGTACCTGTTTTAATCTCAGTATCAACAAAGTCACTTTTTGTTGTCTTCATTTTAATGTGTTAAATAACTTCTTATTCATATGTGAAACACGGTGCATCTTACGCTACAGCGAAATAGTTTTTCTAAAAAAATACAGAAGTTTCTATTTTTGAAAAAAAAAAGACAATGATTCAGAAAAGAGGCTTTACTTCTAAGAAACATTACAGATATAAAATCACCAGACAGGCCGATGAATCACAGGGAGCAGGCTGAGTGTGAGGACAGTCCTGAAAGAGGCAAAAACTGAGAAACTGAATGCTGTAAAACAATAGCATGAATCACACAGACAATCTGGCAAAGGAGTAGAGCTGGGACTGGATTTACTGAAGGGGCTGATGGGCAGGATGGAGATCCAAGTGAAACTGCAGGTGTGGAAGTAGTACAGGTGGGAGTGGCTGGTGTGAAGAAGTCAGAAGACAGAAAGAAAAGATAAAACCAAGACAGAAGGAAGTACAGAGCAGCAGAAATATAAGAAAAGGAATAATCAAGACTTGTTATTTATTTGTTCTTTTGTGTAGAAATATAGAAAACACCACCTTAAAAAACAAATACTTAGAGAGAGGAGAGGGAAGACAATTAAGATTAAAATCAAATGTTAGGCTTCAAAAATAAAGGTTTAGGGCAGGGGTGTCAAACTCGTGCCGTGGAGGGCCAAGACCCTGCAGGTTTTCTTTCCAGCTGGTCACTAAAGGAGGTGATTTTAATGATCAACACCTCCTTCAATTTGAGGGAAGGAGCTCATCAGTGAGACCAGCTGCTGGAGAGATGTTGGACAGAAAACCTGCAGGGTCTCGGCCCTCCATGGCATGAGTTTGACACCCCTGGTTTAGGGTGTGGTTAGTTTGAGTGACAGGTCTGGTCTCCAATGAGACCAGCTGTGAACTTGAGCCTCATACACATTGAGCAGTGTCCTCGGACTCAATGGTTAGACCCGCCTCCTCACTCCTCCCTTCATATCCAAATATGGTCACTTCTTGCTCCAAACAACCAACATGGTGACGTTTAAATACCAAATGCATGGCTTCGCTGACTTTTTTACCATATAAGGAAATAATTTGGAACAATAGTATCATTCCTGTCAATAATAAGTATGTATATTTATGGGGAAATTGTTGCATTAGTAAAGACAGCATTGCTATATAAAAAACTTTAATAAACTTTTCTATTACATGGCAAAAACTATCCCAGACCCTAAAATTGATCCAATATATGATGATAAATAATTTAACACTGATGACAAACACAAAAAGTAAAAGAACTGTTATATTTGGATTGTTTTCTGAAGCCTCTGATTAAGCTATCTTGACTTTCACCGATATTATTGTCAAATATTTATGTTTAGATCTTCTTTATTAACAATATGATAAATATGTGTAATTTGTTTTATCTAATTTAACTGATTTGCAATGAAAATGTTGCACAACATTGTCCATCTCATGTCTACCAGCTGAATGTCAGTGGTCAATAAGGAGAAAAAAACCTCTGAGTAAGTGATTCTGCACAGCGATGGTCAAACGAGAAGGAACTAAAACTAAAATAGTGTGTGAGGAGCTTTGAATATTCTTCTTCTTCTTCTTCTTACCTTTAGGCTCGTGAAGCCAACCACATGGGTGACCGGATGACAGCCGAGCGGGCCAGCAGGACAGCCAGGACGCTGAACCACGTGGGTCTTGGACTCGGGCTCGGGGCCATCATCCTCATGATTGTCTATGTCATAGTTGTGTCTGCAGCTCTTAGCTAACTTTTGTAACCATGTGGTCACCAGGTTGTTGTCAATGCAGAGTCTCGTTACTTTAATTTGTGACTCTCCTGCTCAGTTGAGAGTGACCCCGACAACTTACCAAACGTTCATATTTCATTCATTCCTTTTTTACTGTCTCTACTCAACACGATTTTGGCATGTCAAGTATTTTTCAGCGTCATTTTGGTGTTGCTTTGCCACATATGCAGACTTCAGATGTTTTACAGTTTGTGCATAAGCAAGCTTTATAAATTAGTCCTCTTATTTGTATAATTTTACCAAAAGGTTGAAATATATTGTTGCCTTTTCAACAAAATTGTTGCCTACGTTCACATAAACTTGTACTTCAGATACTCACAGATGGAGAGGTTTGGCTCTGTGAGGATAATGCTGAACAAATTAAAAAGAGAAAAACAGTGTGTTTCTGATCAGGGAGTGCACGACAAATATGGATCTGGTTCCTCTTCGGCCAGTCGGTTTTTAATTTTTCTGTATCCCTGTTAAGGAGGAGTGCACAGCTTTCCTCTTGCTTAGTGAGCGACTCTGGCTCGACATGAAGGGAAGCCTGCATTGTGTTGTTGTGTATCACAGGCCTGCATTGTCTTGTTGTGTATCACTGGCCTGGGTTATGTTCAGTCTACGCTGTGTTATCTGTGTTCTTTTTTTCAACCAAGGCTGTAGAAGAAAAGCCTTTACTGAATTCATATATCTTTATAAATAAAGTTTAAACCTGTCAATCAAACTAACCACGCCCCTAAATCTTCCTCTTCTTGAAGTCTAATATCGACCTTATGATGAAATGAGCTTCAGATGGACACCAGATCACTGAGAAGAAGAGTCGACTTTAGTTAATGACATCAGAATGACTTGTGGAAAAAAATACTTTGACTGATTTTTGAATTGAAGTCAGTTTGAACCACAGTTTTTTGGAGCCAGCATCTTTTTGAGCCCTGGTCGATTTGTCCCATAGACATACACTAGACGCCTCACCGACTGGATGGAACATACGTCAGTGTGTCCGCCATCTTACGAGGGTCATCACGGCTCTGCGTTTGGTTGTACAAACCAGCAAAATAACAACAACCTACTGCGTGGAATTACCTTCCACGGGTAGGAAAATATGTTTTTTTGTTGTTGTGTTTTTTGGGGTTTTTTTTATGTTTATTTTTTATTTTAATAAACTAAAAATGAATGCAATGATTCTTCACAGTCACACAAATGTATATTTTCATGGTTTTCTTCAGAAAACACAAAGCTGTCAGTTACCCCTTTTCCACCAAACAGGTTCCAGGTTCAGTCCAGGGCCAGTTCCTGACTTGGCCCCAGTTTGTTGTGTTTCCACCGCCGCGAGAATCGGCCCCAGCTGCTAAAACAGGGGCCACCTCTGGCCCCACTTCTTTGCTGGGACTTAGCACCGATTAAGCAGTAACTACACCAGGAGCCGGGGGAGCGACGGCAGAAACACAGCTAGCGATAGTAGAAGAGTAAAGTAATGAAAATACAGTTTTGGCTCTGGATCTCAGTGTAGACTTGTAAAACCAGGGACAGCACTTGTATGCACACGATAACTCCTCCATTTAAACATTATTACAGCGAGGGTGCGCTTCACAGTCATATGTGACCAGGAAGGACATTGTAATTCCCCAAAACTGAATAAATACCACACGTAGCGATGCAACACTGCTTTGTTAACTCAATCATGTTGTAACTAGAAGATCCGCTGAAAAAAATAATTTTTTCATGGACTGATAGTAACAGGGTAACAGTAGTTTGTTAACAGCAGCTAGCTTGCTAGCGGCCGGTTGTTGTGAACCGGCTCCCTCTGCAGTGACGTACTGATGTTTTACGTGACGTGGCCCCAACTTGGCTCCTTGTCAGTGGAAAAGCAAACTGGTTCATAGGAGAAACGGGATCTGAACCAACTAACCACCAGGACTAGAACCAGCCTGGAACTAGCACCTGTTCTGGTTTGGTGGAAAAGGGGTATGAGTGCTTTCTAGTTTTTTTAAAAAATGAAGAAGCGGATGATGTGCTATGCATTCAGTCT
>OOFC01005731.1:4147-61748 GCA_900323345.1 Pseudochromis fuscus
GCCATGGTGGTGGAGGCATGGCTGGCTGAGGCATCATTAGCCTGTCCTGGGTAGTGTTGCTGTGGTGGATGGTGTGGATGATATTCCAGGGGAATAAGAACCGGCTGCCCATTGGCAAGCATGACAGCATGGCCTGGCTGGCCTGGCTGCCCTGCTTGCTGCTGGAGACCAGTCACCCTGTGATCGATGTAACTCGCTGGTTGGGCCGTGTAGGCAGTCCGGCCAGAAATGACACCTGTGCTCTCTCCGTGGACATCTCTGGCTCTCTGGCCACCCTGAGAGAGGTTCAAGGGAGCAAAAGACACCTCTTTCCGCACTCCACTACCACCTTGGCTAGAGGAAACCAAACGACCAACCACCTGCTGCACCTGGAAGTTGAATGAAGGAGGAATCAAGTATTAGTGAAATAACTTACAAATTTACGCCCATAAAACAATTTTTTAAATAAAGGGATTTCTATTTACAGCAGCAAGATATCTAGGTCACAAGTATTTTAACTATGTAAAAAAAACCTGTGTGTCTTGATTGAAATGAGTGATTAACCATCAATGACACCAGTCAGCAAAAAACAAAAAGGAAATCCATTTTTTCACATTTTTACGAATCAGCATATTTCATTCCCCTGTGCACCATTTTGAAAATAAACCACTGAAGGCCTTGCTGAGCATCCCCGTGTAACCACAGGCAACTTTTTTGGCTGTGAGGGTTTGCACAATTACCCACAGCACTCAATAAAGGAAGGAAGCAGGGACTAAAATTAACACATGCTTACCGAATACTGAGGGGAGAACGAGAAACACTCTGAACATTTAATATTGAACATGACTGAAGATGAAGAAACAACACGGGAAAGGGGAAGGCCAGATCACTGCATTTAAATGCACCAAAAAACCGTGACCAAATATATCCAGTAAGTCAGGTGATTCCAACATAATACAACTACTGACAAAGTATTTAACGTTTGATATTTTCACTGGTATTTTTATCTTAAAAATGTTAGACAGGTATATTTTTCTATGACTGACATCAGCAGTGTTTCTAGACTCTTCCAAAGTTGTTGCTTGTCGCCATGTTGAAAGATATGAGATCTTTGTAACAGGTCACAGTTCTACTTCACTTTGGAGTAAAATACCCAATACAGCTGCAAGATGAAACAAAAAGGAACAGAGTAAAGAAAAAAAAAAACAAAACTATAAAACCTGCTCTGTGTATTCAGTTTTTAATTAGGGTCATCCTTAATCCATTAACCTGTAGGATGGTTTTGCATTTACATGAGTGTTTATTTCACCAGTTCAGTGAACACAGATTAAGTTATAAGTCGGTTGCCTTCAGTGTCTTACCTCCAGGTCACTGTCTGGAGTGCTGCGCTGACCAGGTGAGCTTCTCTCTTCCAACCTTCGGTTCTGCAGGCTTTTGTCTTGGCTGTGCTCCTGTGCTGCAGAGCTGGATGCTCCCTGCAGCGGCAGACGTGCATTTCTGGCAGTGTAGGCAGAGTCTGGTACCACCTCCCTGGCTCCCTGCTCTTTATCCCCTCCATTCATCTCTGGCTCATTATCCTGTTGGGAACTGTGGCATTCTCTGGTGGCCCTGGCACCCTGAGGGTGGTAGAAGACTGGCACCCCTCGAGAGCTCAGCTCTGTTGCAGGCAGGACTCCAACAGTACCAAGATGTTGCTGGGCAGCTTGCTCTGGAGGCAGCATTAGCGGGACACCACTTGAAGCTGCAACTTTGGCAAAGGTATGAGCCGCTACCTGGGACTGAGGAGGTGGGGAGACGACACCTTCCTGTATGACAGATGGATAGGGAACCAGGTGGGACACAGCATGTGGCTGGGGGATGGTGCCTGAGGGTGAGATTAACGATCCCGGGACAAAACCAGGGGGCAGAGCATAAGGTACTGCTGCATAAGGGGAGCTAACAAACTGGAGAGATGAATGAGGGATCTGTGCATAACCAAGAGGAGGATAGGGAAGGCCTGGATGCTGCAGGAGAGGAGAATGCACCGTGTAGGCTGGAGAGATGTGGCTCAACACTGGGTGAAGACTGGTTGGGGAGTAGGTAACAGATGGAAGGGCCACTTTGTAGAGCATACTGTATTGATCAACGGGCACCGCCGGTATGCCATCAGAATTATCCACTCCATAATGAAGTCCTGGTTGAGCTCGCAGCCACTCTCCAGATGGGGTCCCTCCCTGAGTGTCACTATTGGCTGATGAGTTTTGGATGGACACCACTTCATCTTCTCCGATACCACCCCCACCACTACCACCTCCTGCTGCAGCCCCACCTCCCCCTGTCCCTCCAGCTCCACTGCTATTACTAATTGGGAGGTCCCTCTTTTTAGGAGGCAGGCACTCCTGGTTGCGCTCCTGAGCTGGTTTCATTGCAATCCTCTGATCAAGCAAGTCGCTTTACTGTACCGCACAGGAACTGAAACTCAAAAGCCAGTCTGCCTGCACAGGAACCAGTTCTGAAATCACCTGGCTGCCTTCATCTGCCAATTCACCTGAAGAAAAACAGATGCATTGTTTTATCATACCAGGGGTTAAATCATTAATATGCATGTCAAATTAGACTTTACATTTAGGTTTGTCAGACAAGTTTCCATGATGGGCGACAGGTTGTGGTAGGTCTTCTCAAAACACAGACGTAAAGGACTAACAGTATTGCTACTGCAGAGACAAAAACTGGTCTCTTTGGCACAGTTTATTAATAGCAGCAAAAATAAACCATTTAACTAACCCAATACAAACTTCTTGTGACAGAGAAAAAACTGTGATTTTCTTAATTAGATGTTCTTTAGTACATAACAACTCCTCAACTTCTAAAACATGAATAATAACAAAATATGACTTTGTGCTGTTTTTCAAAACTTGAAGGTATTCTGGATGTTTACTTACTATTCCATTTACATTTGGGGAAAACTATGTATTATTACATCACACAGTTCAAATTAATGATATGTACCATACCAGTCTCTAAAGTTTGTAAACACCTTATAAAACCCATTTGACTAACTTTTACTTAAAACAAGTATCATAAAACATATGTAAAGTACAACTGAAAACATATAGCGCTGTGTTTGACAGTGGGAGTGGGAGAAACATAAGTAATTAGAGTTAAATATGTAGAACAAGCTGGGTAGATCCGTTTGTCTGTACATGGTCTTTGTTGTCATTGGAAAACCACTAGTTTTATAGGGTATATCCAAACCTTTGCCTGGCATTATCACAGTAATCAGTATAGCATCAAATAAATTGTGATTCCCACACTTTTAAACTATGTTACTAAATGAGATTTTTTTTTGACACTATCCATTAAGATTTACTCATCAATCATTAGTTTGATTTGGAAGAGCTTCTTTTCCTTCGGTCCATCATCGAGTGGATTTCTGGTTTCACTCAGCATAGATGTCCATAGATGTGTAAACATTCTTCCTACAATGAACCACTGAACAGCACCAGATCCAAACACCCTCTTCATAAATGTATTTACATGCCACAGTTTTCTTCCTGGTGCCGCTACACTCCAAAGTAACTATGTTTACCGTTAGCTAGTGGCTGACTTGGCTAAAGTTAGCTAGCTACTTGGAGTCATAGTTTAAGCGATAAACACCAAGAAGTGACACCGTGACACTGTGTACACCAACACCACACATAGATGGCGAGTTGGAACGGGAGCTAATGTTTTACCAAGCCATTTGGTTATCGCTGTAGTTTATTATCCCAGGGTATCACGGCTATAGCTGCACGGCTAACACAGCTACACCTAGCTACTTGAAGTGACTCCAGTCCTGTTCGACTCACATCTTCACACAACTGACATGACAATACGCGGATAGATATCTCCGCTTCGTCTCATTTTATGCACGTACCTCCAAATGTCATCGCGAACGGACGTTTCTTCATAAAAAAGTTGATATGCGGAGATACAATTAAAGAAATCAAGGCTCAGGAGTCGAGCCCATTTCGAAGGCCAGCAGAGGCGCTCACCAATGACGTCACCACGTTTATTCAATTTCCTGTTTTTCCTGCATGCACGCACGAAGGAGTGGTGGACCGCGCGTGCTACTTACTTTTATTTAAATATGTTTTGTCCAACTTACATGCAACTACAAAGAGGATATTACATTCTTGATTCCACGTGAACAGAAACTCACCGACTCTCTGGTCTTCTGGCACAGTAATGGTCAAATATCTCAATCAATGAACAGCTCCTCACAAAGTTAAGTTACTTAAAAGAAGAACAATCTCTTTGGTGCATTTCTCCATAAATATCAAATGGAAAATTCTCAAAACTACAAGTCCAACCTCCACATCCATGTAACTGACTGTGTGTCACTGTTGTTTTCTACATTATCACTGCTAATGTCGAGCATACGATTTAATTAGACCTTTTTTTACGTAAAAAACCTGAGTTGGGGAATTGCTCTGACGTAAGTGTCCAGTCTCTTGCATTCAGGTTTGCAACAGAAAATACTTATTCTTTTATATCAAAGACCGTATGTAGACATTTTTATATACAGTCCATGTGCTGTATTCACAACATTGTTTACGTTTTTAATTACCATTTTGTTTTTAAACAGCGATATAAATTTGGAGTAAGTGACAGGGTTTTACAGGTAATCCACTGCATGGTGCTGTTTGCAAACAATATTTAAGAAAAGCAGTTACTGTTTTGCAAACATTAAGGACGATCTGATAAATGTACTGTACATTATGAGTGTCACACAGCAGGGGGAGCTGGAGACGTGCTCTAAGGCACAGTAATTTAATACAGCTGAATCATTGCCTTCAGCTAAGTGAAGTCTGAACCCTCCGGGTATAAATTAACTTATTCCCTGCAGATGCGATCCAGCAAACCATGCATGCACCTTATTCTTCTATAACTAGTAGCAAATTTGAGGGGAATGAGGGTGGATGTTGTCCCCTTTGTTAACTTGCCATCCCCAACTGTTTAATTACTCCCCCGGGTCTTCAACTTTTACCTTGTCTTAGGTGACTACTTTCTTTGCTCATTGAAAACCAAAATGTAAAGGCTGGGCCTACATTGTGTGCAAAATTTGTGAAATCACAAACTGTTGTCCAATGTTCAGCTTACATAACTGTGATGGGGAAACGTGAAGTCTCCACAGAACATACACTGATAATGGACCATACAGTGAAGGAGACGTCTTGTGTCCAGCAGTCAGACTTGTAAAATTAAATTAACGGATTATAGAATTATTGATTTTTAATGAGGTAGAAGGTGCAGATGTGATTTTAGCAATAGGTTTTTGGGGGGTTTTTTTTGTGGAAAAATCATATCAGACATAGATTGAAAGTAGAGTGGGCCCAGCCTTTTTAATATAGGCCACTCAGTGAGATCCATCATAAACCTTACCTGTGTATGATCAACATCATTCAGCCTTGCTCCTGCAGTCACTTCTAGCTTTGAAAAGGGGGGGTTGTTTGTTTTTTTAAGGGGAAAGCAGCTTTGAAAAAAAATTACTGGCAGCAGGTGAGCTGCAGTGCAAAACAACAGCTGTGTGTTTCACTCATCAGAAATGAATTGTTACCCATTCTTTCTAATTGTATAAGAAAAACATTGGGTTAGAACTTTGTGTATTTTTCTTTCAAAACAAAAGCCATGTGTTGACTTGTAATACAAAAAGAATACATGAAATAAAAGCCAGAACACAATTTCATTTGAAAATCAATGTAATGTTGGTTACTGGTACACATTTGAGCCCCATTTTCTGTTAGAAAAACAGCTTCAGTGCAGTACCTCTGAATTTAACTAGATTTACAGAATTGATAAACAAAAAAAAATATCTCAGTTTCAGAAAATTAAAGTAAGACAACAGATTTAGAATATAGTTACAAAAATGGTCAATCTTCCCAAAAAGGCACAGAGGATCTGCAGTAGCCGCTGCATATCTCTCAAGAGAACATTTGCATAACTGAATAAATACATCTGCCGCAAATCAATATCAAACAGTGCCACACACGGAGCACAGTCATCATACAATTACAGCAGAGTGCAACATCGTGAATTAGTGGAAAAACACAGCATATAAATATATCTCCATAAAATATAAAGACTAAGTCAAGAATAAAAGTTATTTAGTACCATTAATCAAAAATATTAATTGGAAGATTTCAAGCATATACAGTATTTATAATATTTGCCAAAATTATATTCAACAACTGCCTTAAAACAATCTATTCAATATACTGAGTAAAATGTGCAATTAATAGCATTTGGGAGAGCAGGTTTGCACTCACATTATACGTTGTACTAAAAAACACCTGAACTAGTTATTGCCAAAGAATCACGAGTTCACCTCACACCATTAGAAACTGGTCAATATAGCATCACAGCATCAATGCTCCTTTGTAATAGGTCATATATATAGAATTACAAAGGCTTTAATTAGAAATGCTGTGCTGTCACTTTAAGACACTAGGATATTACACAGTGATATTTTACTGATCCAATTCCTCAGATGCGTCTCCAACCAGTCCCTAGTTCAGTTAGTAGAAATTTCTTTAGTTCTTTTTAATGGTGTACTTAGGCAAAATCTCCCAAGAAAATTCCCTAATTGCATAAATATTAGCAAGGAGCATCTTTGCACAGACACCTTACTTTTAGTATCCTCACTGAAAGAAAATGAACTTCAGTTCTTGTTTTCTATTTTGATTATTTGTCTATGCACAGTAGAATTATTAGGACGCACACACAGTATGTTATACAGTTATTGCTTTCAGACGTTCAATGCTTTTCATTCTCTACAATCTGCAGACAGCTGACATCTACTGTCAGGAGATGTCAACATTTCAGACATTTATGACACTTTGTATTCAGATATTTTACTGCTGATGTGCTGCCTTAAAAATGTTTCACCCTCATTGGATCAGTAACCTCAGTTCCTGAAATCTGATTCACCGTGTACTAAACTAGGGGCTGGTATGGGTCAAAGCATTTGTCTGTCCCTTTACTTTCAAATAGTTACTCACTCAGTTATTGCTAATCTGAACTGTTTCTCCTCAGTGCCTTACCAGAAGGCCTCTATAAAAAAGTTTAATAAAACCCCTTCAAAAGAAAAAGAGGAAATATCTACCACAGATTGAAGTCCTCACAGCTCCACCTCCCCTCACCTGCATTTTGATACCAAAAATATAGGCCCTTATTGCCGCTTCAAAAATAGAGTAAATCCACAAAGTTAGACCCTGAAATCACACCATTTGCTACTGAAAGCAAAACCCCTAAACAACCATTAAAATGTGGGTACTTGTAGCAAACAGCAGTGAGTTTGTGCAAAGAAAAAAAAAAAAAAACACACTCCATTACATTCAGCCAGGCCAGATTGTTTTGTTTTAACCAAATATAATTGTCAGCAGTGTTATTTTCTCTTCCTCTTTCTGAAATATAATATATTTTTTCTTAAATTAAATTTCCTGGAATACACAAACAGATGAAGTTCTCGAAAATCAGTGTTCAGTGAATGCATCATTGCTGCTGCAATAAACATGGGCATTTCCTAATTTAAAATATCACTGTTTTCCCATTTCAGTGAAAAGGTCTTACTGACCCATGAAATGCAAAGAAAAGGACAACTTAACTGATAATACTGCAACAAACACACTTAAATATTTATCACAGGTAATTCTCAGAAAGGGAGTTCTCATCACTATTCAAGAGTAAAGTCTCAAAAAAGGACTCTGTGTGAGAGTTAAAGTAAGCTCAGCAAAAAGGAAGAGCATTTAGCTAAAGCTTGAAACAGACCAGAAAATACATGTATCATAAAAACTATGATCTTTCACAGTCAGGAGACCTCACAGTAACAACTCACTGGCCAATAAAAAAAGACATGTTGAAAGAATTTGAATTTCTAAAATGTAATGGACAATAATGAGTCACTCCCCCAGATGACACTTCAATTTAGAAAATACCTCAGATTTGGATGCAGCATCAATGGTGCAAATTCTAGCTTATAAATAAATTTTAAATCAGAAGTCCAAATGGCATTTTTCTGTTTCTCAGTTTCTTTCTTGGTATTTTAAGAAAGAGGCAATAGAAAATAAAATGATTAGCTGTTACAAAAACCTGTATTAGAGCACCCACTTCCTCACACAGTGTCATTAGCAAGAGTCTCAGTTGAGAGCCAGATCCTCGCCCCATTCAGAAATTTGCTAATGGGAGTCCCATAGACACTGCGGCGGCACAGATTTCCCACTGGGGTGAAAGGAAAGGAGGAGGTAAGGAAGTCTGGAGGTGTAGGGGGGTCATCTGGAGAGCTAGCCTTAAAATACATCCTCCTTTGGTCTGAAGGGGGCCCACTTGGGCTTGGGAGTGGCGTGTTGCCCGGACTGGGTCCCTTGTACTGCCTCAGGTGACTCTGCAGTATCTCAATTTCATCAACCAGTTGGGAGAGCTTGTGGTAGGCGGTGATGGGGCCGCCTCTGGGAATGCAGGCTTCAGGAACCCATCGCAGGAAGAAGAGCTTCCAGAGAGCCATGTGTGAAGGCATGAGCAGGGGGATCAGGAGGCCCTGCTGGTCTGCAGGCCGAGAGAACCAGTCCCTGAAGAAACGCTCTGATGGGCTTTCATCTTTCACTGGTGAGAAATCAGGCTTTAGCTCGGACACCAGAGAGCCCCGTCGGGTCAGTGTATCCTCTCCGCCCCTCAGGCCATTACGCAGGGATGTGGGTGTTCCCCTCAATGTGGAACTGTAGGTTTTCTGCTGAAGTAACATAAAAGGTTTATTAGTTAAATTCTCTCAGTGGCAGGCAGCAGACTTCCAAGGTTTCAATTCAGATCAAGATCACAAACCTCCTACTCCAACAACACTTCTATTCTGCACATTAATTTCCTTTGAGCATTTACTTAACCCTGCACATGATGTCACAACAACAGAGAGCTCGCCCATAAAATCTGAGCAGCAATAAATTAAACGTTTGACACACTGTAAAAATGACAAAAATTAACTCAGAGACAGAGTTTGATACTTGGTCTACAGATTGTAAGTCTTTGCACACTAAAAACTGACTACAGTATGAAAACAAGAATGCAGATACTAAAATATTTGCCAATACCAAAACCAGTAAAGCTCAGTGTTGCACATACCTTTGTGCGTCTGAAGGTTTTTACTTCCCCATTTTGAACACAGGCAGCTCCTTTGCCTACATACATGGGGTTGTTAAAGAGGGTTTGATCTTTCGTGGAGAACTGCTGTGACCACTCCCACACAGGAGGGAAATACACCACCTGGTCTTCTCCTTGAGGGATGGCTTTATTCTTGGCAAAGTCCTATAGAGCAAAAACAATGTTATTCTCACTCTGGAGTCAATGTGGGTTTGTTTTTTTTTTTAGGCTCAGACTTGACACAACAGTTCATGAAGGTAAAAAAAATAACCCATTAATTGGTTAACTACTGTAATTTGTTTTTGTAAGATTTAATGGTTACTTTCCTGACCACAAGCTGAAAGGTATTCTGTCTGTGTGTGTGTGTGTGTGTGTGTGTGTGTGTTGTGTCACTTTGTTTCCATCCAATTACCTGACCAACAAAGAAAATTATAGTCCACAACATGAAAAAATACACACACTATCACCTGGAAGTATTACATACTTTTTCATTCTTGGTGGATCACTGACAATGACACTCAACCAATGAGATTAGGGTTATTTTTCTTTTAATTTTGTAAAGCCACAAATATTTACTGTTAGTCAACTTAATAAATAAACAAATATATTTATTGCTCACCATCAAGTGCTGGGCACGCTGCTTGGGAGAACTGAAGAGGAAAGTACTGAAGAGTGGGATCCACATGCTGTCACTCAGTACTGTCAGATAGGCCTCTGTGAACTCAAATGCTGCTGGGTACTGGTTCATCATTTGCCACACACAGTCCAGGAACAGCGTGAACAGTGGAGACTTGACCAAGAGAACACAGAGAAACAGAGGTGGAAGTGTTTAAGGAAACTCATGAGGCCAGCTCTCCTATGACTGCAATAATAACTTCAATTAAACATCTACCTCCTCTTTGTCATTCTTCTTTAGGTGGTTGCATCTGTCCAAGAAGCGATGGCCTGCCATCACCCACTCTTTCTGCACCAAACTCTGGAAGCCAATGAGGCTACGATAGTGAGGGTCCAACATGAGCTGCACCAACGAGGACACCACACAGTTCAGGTCTCTGTCTTCTTCCTCTGTACAAGCGAAAATGGACAAATACAGGGAAACGTTGGAAAAAAAGAAAGAAGTTTACAATTTAGTAAAAATATGTTAATGGGTATTATTTGACAAAAAATAGTATTTGTAGATTTGGCTGACATACAACATGTCTTTGTTTTTGAAACTCTGTTAGAATAAAACAATATAACCAATAAAGTCAAATGTTTAGATGGTGCTTGTCTATGACTGACAAAGATGGTTTACCTTGGAGAATGACTGAGGAATTCTTCCCATCCAGGAGGAACACGATCTCAGCCGAGTGCTTTAAAAAGGCCCTTAGTTCACAAAGAAAAACAAACATTAACCAACTTTGAAAAAGTTACTATTTTCTAAATAACCAACTTAGTACTTAACACGTTATGTCAATATAAACTTCATTAAAATCCTTTTGTACTTCCAGACTAGACCGTCCAAATATCGCAAACCTAAAGAACCATTCTATGCAACAAGCAACTCATCTCAGATGTGCACATACACTAGAAAAAAACAAAAACAAATACTGTGTAAATGCAGCTTAAAAATCTGATAGATGGTATCTGGACTGATTCAACCTGTACAACTCAACTCAAAAACAATACATAATGTTCATGCAAGTATCTCATATTCCACATGGAATTATGACAGTGACACAAACATTGTGAGGGTATGTAAGAAATTTAAATTTTGGCCATTTAAAAAAAAAAAAGCATCTACAACTCCGATCATTCATACAGAGCTACCATACACTGAGGTTGTTTACATACCTGACGTACTCCAACCATCGAGAGTTTTCAATGGATGTAAGCCACCTCTCCTCAGACTCCTCAAAAGGATCTGCATAATCAAAACAGTCACCTATAAAACTCTACACAGCCATGTCATAAAATCCCACATACGTCTCCAGCTGAAAACAAAAAAGTGCAATGAATTGCACACAGAGGCTGAATACTTGCGGCTGTTCACAGTCACAGTGGGTCTCACCTAAGACACAGATCTGTCGGACTTTAACAAAGGCGCTCTGGATGTCCTGGATATTCGGCAGATACTTGTCCAGGTCTGACCTGATGACTTCACTGCGCTGTGGGTGGCTTTTTGTGATGGCAGTGAAAATCCTACAACAACAACAACACAAGATGTTGACGATGGGGATCCAGGTAATTACAATAAAACAGCACAATTATCAACAACCTGGATTAAAGATACATATTTAAAACTAAAATCTAATCCAAACACTTTGTCACACAGCTGCAGTTGAACATCAGCTGACTGCAACTGAACTTATGGTATTAAACAGTACAAACATCACATGTAATTCACATCTGCAGAAGTATTTGCATTACTTCTGATCAATTTTCCTCTGCTGTAATGGGTCAATTATATTGGCCATGCGGACAAGGGCACTCCCATTGGGGTGATTCCAGCACCACATCTACAAAGAAGAATACACCAAAATTAGACATGGATCAGAAAATGAAGGTGATGCGCTGATCAATAAAAGTGGCTGCTACTTGACATCAGCAAATAATAATGATCAGAAACTATTCCATTTGTGGTCCATAGATTTGCTAAAATAAATGGATAAATAATTAGCAGAGTTAGATAAAGAGCATGCAGTTAACAGAGATATCAGAGCAGATACTCACAGGGATGCGCCGATCTGCGAAGAATATGGAGTACTGCTTTAGATCTTGATCTGCCAGAGAGACTGGGACCACAACGTACTCTGGTAGACTAAAAAGAAATTTAGAAAGAAAATTGTTACACAAGACATAATTAAAAACAGAACAAGGAAACTGAATTTTCATGTTTTCAAAACCAAACCCTCGTTTGCTTGAAATGTCCAATTGCACAGTCATCAATACCTAAAGCAGAGAGGAACACTGAGACTCACCTGCTTGTATATTCTATCTCCTACCCATGCCCATCTTTTTCACTTAAACACACAAAGTTTGTTACTTTATGTAACAAACAATATTTTACTAATGGTGCTGAAAGCCTTGGCTGACCTACTGTAAATAACTTGTTAACGCTATGATTGTTTTTGCTGTCCAATACATCTTTTAGTAAGTCTCTAAGTTAAGTATCTTGAGCAGTGGTGTTTTGTTGATCGAGGGAATAATGAATCAGAGTGGACTGTAAGTATTGTTTCAGCTCCATGTGGTGTGTACATTTTGGTGCAAGCTACTATTATGCAGTCTTTTTGCAAATTACAATCCTCACTTTGAAACCCACCATGATGTCACCACTGAAGTCAGATGAATAGCTTCTTTTGTCCCAAACACACATGCATGTTACACTGATTTTTTTTTTTCATGCCAAGAACCTCATCAAAGTAAAACTGCATAAAATCAAATTTCTTTTTTTTTTTTAAATGTATTTTCAAATGTTTACAATTACTAAGGAAAGTTGCAGGAGGTATAGACATGCTCTGTGGACAATAAATAACATGAACAGAAACCTTTGTGCGATGGCATAGCTCTCATTGATGGAGCACACCCTCCACTCTGAAGCACCCGTTCTCTTAATTTCCCGATCCCAGTCAGATGGGCGATCAAAGATGGGGGTCTGTAATCCTCCTCTTGGGGTGGCGCCATTGACTCGCTCCCCTGGAAATACAGACAGACATACTTAGATTTCTTGTGTATTAAACTCAGAAATGGGAACAGTAAAATCTGGACTTGAAAAGCCTGTTGGATCTCATGGAAACAATAAAAGAAACATGTCAAGCTCTTTGAGTACCTTTATATTCATGGTATCGCCGTCCTTGATACTCAAAACCAAACAAGAGTTGAAGATCTGCTGGATGGGAATAGTGGGCAATAGCAAGACAAACCTAGAGTAAAAAGAAGTACTTTTAGTTATACAGTACTAGAAGAAAAATACAATCAAATGGTGGCATCAACATTATCAATATATCAGTATAAGTTTCCTCATAGTCTTCAGCATCCAAAGCTTCACATCAACCACTAACATGAACCCAGAGACATGTTCTATAAAATGTACCAACACAAGCACATGTGAAACCTGGGAACGCAAATGTCTGACAGACAGTCTACTGCTCTGGTTTTACACAACTGAATCTCTCTGTGGCTCCACTCGAGTCACACAAAGCAGTCCTTTCAGTAGTAAAGCTGTGAATAACACAAGAGGACACAGAAAAAGTGTGTATGTGTGTGTGTGTGTGTAGACAAGGCTGGTCCCAACTCTGTAATTTCCTATTGCAAAATAAGCTATTATAGGCTGGCATAATTCCATATGTCACAGGAAAAAAAAAGAACTGAGCCCGTTTTTAGGTTTACACTGTAATTACATACATGGTGTCCATAAATAAGCTCACAGGGAGTGAGGGAGGGCAGACACGTTCTATTTTAGTGGTCCATACATAAACGTTTCGTATTCTGTTGTATGCAGTCGAGTACACACACACAGAGTAAACAATTTACTTTCAATGCAGTGCCATACTATCAGCTAAATGTGGTGCAGGTATGTGCAGGAGAGCTGCAAGTGCTCCAAAACCTACACAAAAAAATTGCTCCCAGACGACATGAGGAGACCAGACATGCAACTGTGTTGGTTCAAATTCATGTACATTTCACTAGCACACTGTAAGAGATATGCAACTCTTACTCAGCAGTGAGGAAGTACAGAGCCATGAGCTCCTGATCTCAGTGCACCTAGCCTACAAATACAGTTATTTCCAGATTTCACAGCATTACAGTAGCTTCTCCTTACATAGCATGACAGTGCTAAATGGTTGCGCTACCTATACCTACAAAGCTATTACTGTATTTTCCGGACTATTGAGCGCACCTGTCTATAAGCCGCTATTGAATTTATTTGAACAGTTTCATGTGGTCCACTCTGACCGGGTCTGATGTGACGTTGCTAAATGTATCGGCGGCACGGAGCTTGCTAGCTTGAAAAAGCCAACGAGCTTTGTGCCGCTGATACATGAGCCACACCGGTGTTTAAGTTCAAAGCGTCGGAAAAAAGTAGCGGCTTATAGTCCGGAAAATACGGTACATGGGTTGACTCAAAGGTGACAACTTTACATGTTTGTCACTTAATCAAATACACTTCATTTTTATGTATGGGTAATATAAAGTTCATCTCATTAAAGTTTGACCGACTAATCTCAGCTCCAGTATCAAGAATGAAACATCTGTCCGTCTACTCTTGTGCAGGAGATGAGTCAGAGTCACGCTGCCATTTGTTCCTACAATCGTGATCGAATTCTGTTTCCTTTGCCATGAATGAGCATTGTTCTCAACGTCTGTGTCGTTAACGGGCTACACTCAGCAGGCCTTCCTTGATAAGTCAGTATATTTTTTCAAATGGAGGGTGACAGAGCAGCACATGAAAGTTTGTATGATAAATATTTTTGTCACTGAGGAAGTGGTAATAGCAAAGAAATGAGTGTGCGTATGTAGTGAGTTCACACAGTCAGGAAAGGAAAAGTCTGGTCAGCAGTAACCGACAGTGAAACGGGCAAAAAGGAAACTGAGAAACACCAGTAGTTCTTTCTGAGCAGCTTATTAGGTTACTAGGAGGTAAGGCATAATTAAAAAAAGCTGAAGCTACTTTGGAATTTAATGCAAATACTCAAGTGCCAGGGGTATTGTGAAGATTTTCTTCTAGTAAACTGTGGTGAAAATCAGGGCTGTGTGTCCCTTGGACAGATATATGGGGGAACTGAGGCAGCCAATGTTAATTTTTCAGGGCACCAAACTCAGAAATGATGAATGTTTAAATTTTACCCATAGTGGCTTTGAAATTGTGGTTGTTACTTTTCTTATCATATTTGTTTAATTAGCAAATATGTTAAAAGCATCTTAAAGCAACATAATGTAACTATTTACAAACAGGTGAAGTGTCTGATTTACTCACCTTTTTGGCACTCTCTGGCCCAGCCTCGTCAAAGCAAAACCTTATGACACGCAAGTCTTTGCAGTACAAGATGAGCTCAGTGGGGTTGAACTTCAGCTTCTGATTGGATCCCAAAACTTTCTTCTTCCCCTTAGTATCATTTACTGAGAGGAACAAACACAAAAAAATAACTGACAACTTCAACAAACACTATTTGTCCTTTTAGGTCAGGATGCAA
This sequence comes from Pseudochromis fuscus, assembly GCA_900323345.1. Taxonomy (NCBI): domain Eukaryota; kingdom Metazoa; phylum Chordata; class Actinopteri; family Pseudochromidae; genus Pseudochromis; species Pseudochromis fuscus. The sequence goes on from OOFC01005731.1 coordinate 19,447, forward strand.
AACATTTTGGTGGCTGACATGCCATAAGTCAATAAGCAAAAAAACAAAAAGACTGTTGAGTAATTATATCCGATTATGAGGAGTGTGCTGCAGACTAAGGACACCACTCAGATCTAGGAGATTTTTGCCACTGTTTTCTCTGCAGTCTGATTATATCTAATCCAATAGTAAGTGTTAGAAAATTAGAAACCATATAAAACTCTAAACCATATAAAACGCTAAACATCTTCGACAACTTTTCTTGGCAGTTAACCAGCTGAACCCTCTACCGCCACAGCTGATCATTTATTTACACAAACAGACGTTGCTTGTTGTGCCAATAGTAAATTCTTTTAGCTTAATGTATATTAAACTGAACTGGTACTGACTACACCCTCTTCCTGTCTAACAGCAGTTTTATGTCATTCTACAATGGTAACAGAGGGAGGAAAAAAAACAAACCAAAAAAAACATACTGATTATTGATACCAGCACAAGGGTCTAAATTAATTCTTAATGAATTGTGCAACTGACTAAATCCCACATTGATGGTGTTGTCTTCAGTGGCCCAGTTTAAACAGGTCAAAAACAACACCTCCTGCTTCATCACTGTAACACAACAAGCCTTGCTCTGGGCAGTTGCCCTTGCAGTGTCAGCAATTGACAGCAATGACATACATACACAGAGCTAATCCTGAGCCAGGCTGCACTGCCACTAAACACTGCCTTAGCTCTGACATCACTTGTTATCAGATCGCTGACAGGAAAAACAGCAAACGACACCAGTCACCCTACCTGTCAAAGATTAATAAGGAAGAGACTGGACCGCAACTTTAATGCAAAATACAGGTCACTCTTGTAAAATAACAGGGTTTGGATATAAAAGTGTGTGTGCTGAAACATTTAATCTCAAAAAACAAAACAAAAAAAAACAAAAAAAAACCTGCTGGAACAAATGTTTTGGCATCAGACGTACCTGTTACTACTTGCTCCAGACAGGTCAGGGGAATGTCGTGCTCTCCCAGCAGCAGGTGGGACAACTGGGTCTTCTGTGGTGAAGGCAATAAATAAATAAATAAATAAATAAATAAATAAATAAAAAGAGTGTTTAACATCTGCTAGAGATTGTGTTATTCTTGGAACCTGCTTAATATTGTATCAAATGCTGCTTGAGTTCCTCAGACTGAGCTACAATCAAGTACCATTTTGTTATCATGTCAACAATCTGCCGCATAAGTGGAAGTGACGTCCATTCTCTCACTTCTTGTGCGATATCAATGACAATGTAGTGCAGGAAAGTACACAAGTTTTCCTTCCTCCTTGCCAGATGCACCAAACATACAACCAAGACTGAAGTAGAAGTACTTACTCCATTTAGCAGAAGCTGGTTTTTACACTCAGAGTATCATGATTCTAAAACCAGTTGCATTAAAATAACATTATACTGTTTAACTACTAAGAAATCGATATAAATACCTGCTTAGATGGTATATCTTGTGGGATGAAAGAGACCTTAAAGTTGGTGCATATCAACTTCCCCCACAGGTCATCCTGGCTGCTTTCAGTGCTGATGCATTTCCTCACAAAGTTCACCTCATTAACTACTATCTCCCCTGGTGAGGAAAAAATAAAAAATGTGAGCATAAAACTCCACAGTCCACTGCTACAGTTAAAGAAAGCATACAGAAAATCAATGTCAAAAGATGGTAAAAAAACAACTGCAGTGCTGCAGTGAATTTTCAGCTCCAACAGATTTATTCATTATCCACACTAAAACTTATTGTTCATGCTTGCATTAAAATCCAATTAATACATATATGTATTAAAAATGTAAATAATTATGTACGAGCTGTGATGTTAATAAATATTCAAATGTCATGTTTCCAGAAAATAAAAATTGTGATGGTAAAGATTCAAGATATTTATTGTCATGAGCATAGTAAACAAACAATTGCTGTTACACCATACATTGAAACAAGCTGCTTTGCATCAAAACCTATTTCAGGTTTTGCATAACAGACAAATAAAGAACAACATTTCATTAACATGTAAAGCACTTTGAGTTACACTTTGTATGAAAAGTACTTTATAAATAAAGTTTGATTGATGGATCAGTTCAATGACCGTATTTCTGTATCTCTGTGCACTTAGAAAATATCTTCTAAAACATTTTCAGTTTCATAATTAAACAATTATATATTAACTTTCTTGCAAGAAGCAGAAGCTCAGGCACAAGTTTAAGTCTCAGTTGAACAATTTGCCAGTTACAGACATGCATAATTGTAAAAATTAACTAAAAATAATACATACTCATTCATCTGGTGGCTACAAAAAGCTGCTAACTATTACTTTTCTTAGAGTAAATACAACAGTCCAGGGTGACATCTGAGTGTCTTCACGTGTTTAACATTGACATAAAAAACATGTATAATCAAAAACAAACTTAACTTGTGAAACAGAGATTTTAACGTCTCGTAAAGACGCCTGATTTGATCTTTTACAACCATTTCCACTTCCTTGTCGTAGACAGGAAAGTAAATAACAGAAAAAACACTTCACAAGCTTCCTAAATAGTGTTGGTTATCCTTATCATGGACCAAATGTCACATTTTGCAATTCTCTAAAACCAAGGCAGAGACTGAACACTTTTCTCTTTACAGTTTAAAAGTAAATGTTCAACCAAAAAACAGCACAGACATTTTACAAAGCTAAAAGACGAAAGACCCCACACACTCGCCAAATGCGTCTAAATATAAGTGGGAGTGTACCCCCGACAGTTCTGCCATATGCAAGTCACATTATAGTGTTTACTTCAGCTTTAAGCTAACGAGGCAGCTTTTTATATACTATCTTTTATGGACAACGTGACCTTTGCCCCTTCACATGATCACCGAACGATTAAGGCGCAGACAAGAATCCGGCTATAAAAAGTTGCCCCACAAATTTTTCAAAGATGAGAAGTGGGGCAGCAGGGTGGAGTCGCACAGACAGTCGCTTCAAAGCTCTGTCTCAGAGGAGCCAACTGAGACTGTACAGTTAAAAATAAGGAAGCTGATCACGAAACCTGTTCTGTCTGTCTCATGAATCAGGACGAGAAAGAAGCCACAACCCTTGCATGGTAACATCCTCACGCAACAAAAGTAGCTGGTCAATTAAATGGACAAGTATTGTTGTAGAGTTTTTGTTTAAAAAGAGGACATCAGTGCTACACATGCTGTCTAAAGGGTGTGTCAACCCACTCCCCTGAGGCTTACAAGTGAACTGCTCATATTTAAACCAGAATAAATAATTGAAATGAGGGTTTCCAGTAGTTCCTGTTAATAAATTAGCAACACTCAATATACAAATGGTGAATATGCACCAGTTGGCATAGCATGAGAGATATAAAATTTAATGTCTTGAACCCACAAAATAAATGAGTGATAAAAAATGTGAGAAGAGAAACAAAACATTTTGTATGATGGTTCATTCACTTGTCTTTCAGAGGCTTTACTCGCTAAAGTCCCAACACTTTCAGTGACTGCTTTATATAAAACACTGTCAGAGACAGAATAAAATCGGATTAATCATCACCCAGGATCTTCTAACATAATTGAGTCACTTTTTAATTGATTAATGCGACCAAGTCAGTGTGACTGAATAACTATCAAATGCATTTTATAGTGGGGAAAAAATGCAACTAACTCAGTGGTGTTAGTACTACCTTTTAATCATATCAGCTAATATTAAAAATCATAGATGATGATCCGACTCATATCTTTTCTAGCCGATATCCCAAAGTAGCTTTTTATACTTGGCTGAGAGCAGCAGAAACCAACTGACTTAAAGGTAAAGAGAAGCTGCAGTGTAATCAATACTTCTTTAAATGATGAGACTAATTGTTCAGTTGTAGATGCTTTTAAAAATGTGGATTTATGTTGACTTTATAGAGCTCAACAATTTGAATTTATTGCAGTATTAACTGCCACACAAAAAAGTCCATTCATTTAGACACAGCCAATCAGACGTCTTCCTGCAACTTTTTCAATGGAACTGAAATATAAAATTAAGATTTTCAGCTTAAGTAATAAATCTGGAAACATGATTAAAAAGATGATTTCAGGTATATTCTTCATTTGAATCACTGGAACCAAAACAGAAATGTGGGGGTTGATTCAGAAAGTCTGGAAGCCAACTGAGGACACAGCTTTATAGTTAATGACAAACAGGCCTTTTTTCCAAAGTGCAAGTCTGCAGCTTACTCAGTGAAATTCCTATTTTGCACAGAGGCTGGATACAGTACATGAGATACTGTGTAAAGATAAATATGGTTTTTAATCTGGTCATTAACACACTGTACAATTAAAATGAAAAAACAGATGGTTCTTGTTTGGTTAAGACTTTCCTTCTATTTTTAGTATAATACCAAAAAACAAACTTACCCAGAAGTAACTTAGGCTCCAACTTTTTGATAGGTGGTTCAATAGTTTTCTTCACTTCAGTCTAGGAAGAAAAGCACATGCAACATTAGAGATAGTCATACACATGCTTGTCAGAAGGTTAATGAATGATGGCAATAATGTGTCATTACAAGGTCATGAAGGGGTAGAAAATTGCCACTCAGATGTGTCTTTGTGTTGTAAAAAAAAGAAGGGAAAAAAGTGTAAAACCAATTAAAAAAAGAGGACTTTCAAATTACCAACACAGCTCAGATTCAGCCATGGCCACCATATATTCATAAAAATACTCAAGAGCTGTTATAATTTGTTTTAGTAAATGAAAATTGCTTAAACACCTACAGCATGTAGTAAATGAGAATGAGCTTGAAGCAAGTTCTGCTTACAAAATTAGGCATCAAGCATACACAGCAGTTAGCTCATCCTAATAAAACTGTATCCCCCAGTGCTGCTCACAGTTCTTGATCCTGTGACCATCTATTAGTACTAGGGCAGATGTGTGTGTTGATTGATGGCTCTGCTGTTGGAGTTTAAGTGAACTGTGAGGTCAAAGGGCTGACTTTTAACTAGAAGCAGCTTTCAAGTGTAAGTACAGGAATCATAGCCTTTCCACAGTTGGAGTTTGTATTAAAAAAAAGGCCACAGTTTCTACATAGTTTGTCAAATGTAAATGTAAATATCCTCAAATTAGTCCTTTAAACACGTCTTTTTTTTAAAAATCTAAAATCAAATGTGCTTGAATGACCAAAATCAAAATACTAGGATTTCTGTATCTAAGTGGTTTAAAATTAAGTGGTCAGAGCTTCACAAAAATACAATACATTTCATCAAAGAGAGAGGATGAGGTTTAAGTGTGTTATTAAAATTCTGTCCTAAATGTAAATCACAGTAACTTTTGTTGCGTCTGTAGTTGAAGTCCAGAAAAAAAATAACAATAAATATGAGTAATCTGAATATTTTTACTACCTCTTTGAAGCTGAGAGATCACTGGGACCAGGGGTGTGCCAAATCACTACAATCACCACAATGGTGACTATCTATTTGAATACACTAAATGTTCACGGGAAAAATAACTAAAAACAAAACACTTGTAGTCTTGACCTTGACCAGGTAAACACCGGTTTTATTTAGTGTTGCTCCACCTGCTTCAGTAAGCAAACCATTTCACTCCACACAAGGGATGCTAATTATAGTTGGATAATTACTTCTCTTTTTCCAACATGGTTAAAAAGATTTACCGGACATGTAAGGTTTCAATTCTCGAAATGATCAGAAATAGGGGAATTTCATTTTTGCCATTTACTAATAATAACTATGTAGATCCGAATAGTATGTTAGCTGATATACAATGCTTCTCAAATTAATGGTGGCGTTGCACACTCGTTACACAAACTTAATAAATTAGTACCATCTATGGTAAATCCGACATCACTTGGAAAAAGAATATAACTACATTAGCCCACATAGGACTGTGAGTTTTGGTTTGTCTATTTTTGCATGGTTTCCATTCAAAGTGTATAGTTTCCAAAAACCAACAAAACTTCAAGCCGATATTATATTAACATTATCCTGGTTATTCACACTGTCATTACCTTTCCTAAGCTAACACATGAATACACACCTGTACAGGAGGGAGATAGCACTTGAAGGTGGGTTTCATGGGTTTGCCAGAAAACATTGTTTATGTCCGCCCTCTCCGTGATGTTCCTAAACGGGCGTACAGCAAGCGCTGCCAGTGGAAAAAAACAATCTTGGAAGTCCTCAAGAAAGTTTAGCTGAGTAAACCCCAGACGTCCGCGGGTAAAATACTCATCGAGATAACCTGGGCGAACGACGGCACTCCTCCATTTGGAGAAACGGTGGTGTAGCAGATTAAGCTAGCTGCTTGGAAAAGTTGACAGAAGTTACCGATGAGACGTCGGCGTTAGCTCGGTTAGCTAGCTAGCGTTAAAGTACTGCGTTAAGTTTATAAATGTCGTTTCCACACCGAGACACAACTACGAGAAAAATTGAAGTCTGCTAGTTGTGTGTCTACATTTTCTTTACACCTGTTAGTGTATTTTTTACCCTCTGTGACTTCCTCAAAGTCTAAGTACTTCAGCCAAACGCAGTACCTGACGCTGTGGAGGACTTAACGGCCATGTTTATACAGAGCCGAGGCCCCGCCCTACTTCCGGACTCCACCGTTCAGCTGCATGTTTGTACTTTTTACTCCATTAAACTTACTGAAACCTTTAAACACGCCGCTGAGGTATTATACTCCAGGCTACATTCATATCTGCTACTACCTGATGGTAAATACTGAATACTGTACTATATTAAAAGATGAAATAACGATGAGCTTGTTAGCGTTCACTAAGTACACCACCCATGGACTACAACTCCCATGAGGCATTGACAGACTACGTGATGATCCTTGTTTTTCTCTCATTTTTTATAGGAGCTTAACTTTATTTCGCACAACATACACGTTTGTATGATTAACAAAGTTTGATTCATGTGTGGAGTTTGTTTCATGCAGTGCATAATTATGTGTTATGTATTTGTAATTCGTTTGATACATTGTTGAAATAAAACGAACAACACATCTACCTATCTCTCTATCTTTCTATCTGTAGTGAAGTACTTCTATAGATAGATAGATAGATAGATAGATAGACAGACACATTCTATATCCCAGATGGCATTAAACTGGATCATTTGTGAAGCTATTAGTTTTATCTTCAATTTAATTTAGACATGTTGGCTTTTGGAAAACTGCTTTATTTCATCAAGTAAAACACCACAACTTCCCCACAATAAGTCATACAAGAAAAGACCAGTATATGAGTGATTAAAATGATTCAGACTGCTTTTTTCCCCTTTACTAATGATTTTTATATTAATCGAAAAGCATTCCAGACATTTGCTGCCAAGTTTCAACTGTAATTGTTGTATGTCCTACATTTTAATCATCTAGAATGACACAAGCATTACAGAAATGTAAATAGATGTCTTTATATTCAGTCAATAAATTGTGAGCTAAGTGAATAAACATATAACATTTACATATACCAGAGGAAATTTTAGCTAAAGTCAAAAACTTTGTTTTTTCTTATATGCTAATCAGCTGAATAAGGTTACAAACTTTGGAAGTTGCCCAAAAGCAGTTTCAGGATGACAACAGACAGGAGTGAAATAGTCTGTACTCAGGATTAAGGGTTGGCTTACTGTCATCACTTTGAAGGCAGCCAGATGACCAGCAGAGGAGAAAGTGGCTGACATAGGTAATTAGACACATGTGTGCACTGCAGGCAGTTTCAAGTGATGGGCAGCAGGGCATGCTTGGTGGACAGGTGAAGAATATGACAGGTCTGAAAGTAATAAAGGTTAGTATTACACAGAGGCAACAGTCTAAATGTAAAAATTAGTACACACTTTTGACATCTATTCAACCACACCAATGTCCCAAAGTTCCTTAAAACTACTCTAAAAGCCAAATAATATATTTGTAATGATATAATTTATCAGTAAAAATGCATCTTTAAAACTTTATAAAACACATTTAAGGATATAATCACCTGCAAACAATGGAAATCTAAAATTCAGAACCAAATAATAGTTTTTTTAACTATTTGTATATTATGTAGATTCTATATTAAAGTTAAGACATGTATTGTCATACCAGTCATACAAGTACAGTGCTGTGAAACAAACACACGCATGCACAGACACATATACCCCCCCCACACACACAAAGCAATTTTTGAAAAATAAAAGAATAGAGTCTATACACAAGCAATAAATGCCTATCAAGACTCTAAACATATGTAATTTTTTTGCAATATTCCTGATAAACAGCTGTAGATGCATATGCAATTCAACAACATTCTGCAAATATCACCATTGTGTGACAACTAAAAAGTATCTTCTTTTATTCTGTCCAAGATGTTCAAGTGTTTTCATAATGTCTTCCTTGTCCTTTAATGCCCACCAGGTGGCGACAAAACACCACACCAGAAACATCGTCACAGCTCAGTAAGCTGACCTTAATGAATAGGCACATGATTACTTATTTAGTAGTTATTTATGAATGACAAGAGCTCTCTTCATTTACTAGTGTTACTACCCACATGTGTCACTGTCACTTTCTGTCAATAAAAGTGTGTTGGCAGTTACTGCTTGGTAATATTTAATATCCCCTTTTAATGTATTGTATGCACGCACACACACACACACACACACACACACACACACACACATATATTACATGTCTACGCTCACAGAGGCAGCTTGTTAGACTGGTTACACCCAGAGACCAGAGACTCGCCTCAGTCTGGCCTGGTTGTGAGAGGTGGATACCAGTGCCACCCAAACACTTCAAAAGGGGTTTCCTAAAGCACTTTCCAACAATCCAACTTTCAGTGTGACTGATAGCTCTCAATTCTGTATGAACTGTAAATTATTATTTCACATGCAACATGTAAAACCTAAATGGTAACATTGTCCTTTCTAAAGGCTTATATAAACTTGGATGTTGTGGTTGGATGTACTGATAAAAGCTCTGAAGTTAAGCAAAATTAGCAGATTAATTGATCAGTAATGGTATATATAAAAAGGAGAGTTTTACGGTTTGGTTTTACAGTATAGAGCTGTGTGAAGTGCATGTTTCAACTATTGTATTATACTGTACTGTACTTGATATTTACTTAAATATTGTCATATTGCATTCTGTCTTATATTATTTTAGTGACTTTGCAGAATCAAATTAATGTTACAAAATGTATTTAACAAATAAATCATGCTGTATTGTGATATGTTCAAATTAAATAGACCCTCGGCAGATAGATTCCTACAAGCGGATTGATGCTGAAATGTCAGTGTTTTCAGTCTGTTGTTAGGAAGTGCTGAAGCTGCGCATGCCCAGTTGTTCCACTCCGGGTACCTAATGAATATTGAAGTATATTCCGCGTTCAGCGCCCTGTGATTGGATGCTGTGGCTCAGTTTGCTGTGTAGGGTTGAGAGTGGGGTTTTGAGGGCACTGCTCGCTCCGTAAATGACCGTCCTGGTGTCTGTGTGAACGCTGCTCCGCTGCTGTCAGTGTAGGACTCACATCTGACTGCACAATGGACGGAGGACACCGCTGAGGAGCCGCATCCATGCTGTCCGGAGTTTATCGGGACTATCTCCTGTAAACTTGGATTTTGTCCTCTGGCTTTTAGGTCAAACAAGTAGACTTTTTTTTGTTTGTGAAGCGCTGTGAACTTCACTGAGGTTCGTGTAAAATACTGGATTGCGGAGAAGACGACAGAGAAGACTGAGGGTAGAAGATGGTGAGTGATGTTTACACTGGCTCTGATATTATGGCCCTATCTTATTTGGAGAGTTATAATCTGAATGTTTACTGTAGTGGCTGTAAAAGTGAACACATATATTGATTATATAATCCACAATATTTAAGTTTCTGACCATGGTTTTAAGTGTCTTAGAATAAAAAAAATAACACTCCACGGTTTCAGTAAAGTTACTAGTTAATTTATTAACTAAATTATGGTTTACTTTCCCCCATGCTTATCATTTATTTCACAACTAGGAAAAGCCACCATGGGGCCTCCCTCTCTGTCTTCATCTTGACAGTTTTTCTAACAGTCATGTAATCAATAGGCTGTATAGTCCACAACATACCTTTTATTAATCCCATGCCTTATAAGTGTTTTTATATGTTTTTAAGTTTGTCCCATGTTATTGCTATCATTACATACAAACATCCAGCTCCAGTATCAGTAATGTTACCTGATAGATTCATTTAATAGTAACTAAATTATGATTTACTTTTTTTTATTTACATGTTGATATTTGATTCCACAACTGGAAAAAAGCCATCTTGGGCTCTCCCTGTCTCCCTCCCTGTCTGCATCCTGACAGTTTTTCTGACGGCCATATACTTTTTACGAGCTGTAGTGAAGATAATTAGAAAGCACTGACCCTGAGCTGTTGAATATGACTCCTGAGTGACACCCAGAGAGATGTCATGTCACTTTTAAAAACATTGCACATATGCATTAATTGCAGTCCTTTCTTTAAAAACCGGTTGGTCTTGGAAGAAGAGGCAGCCAGGCAGCATGTGTCAGGTGCACTGTGTAATGTACTGGATGTGTGCAACTTGTTGTGCGCCTGTACATTACAGGGAGACAGGTTTTTCCTGGTTGCTGAATTCCATCCCTGCAGCAGACACACCTAGTGATAAGTTATGGAGGAGGTTGTAAGGCCTCATTTTTGTGTTTTGGCAACAATTCTTGAAGTCTCTGTGCTCTGTGCAAGAATTCTCACTTTAGTTGTTGAACATAATAATACAGTTGTCATACACATTTTTAATTCCAAGTGGCTGCTGTTTACATTGTCATGGTCATTGGAGATGTCATATTTAACTACAAGTTGTGATTCCCTCCAAAACGCAAAAATGAGTATTATGGAGAAAAATCCTTCAAGTTTACTGAATAAGTTAACAATGTGAAGTTCTTCATATGTGTTTCTACAGTATGTTTGATATGTCAAGACATCTTGTTGCTTTGTTGACATACACACAGACAGTGTCTCTTTAAAACAGGTAGAACAGCAACCTGTTAGCGTTCTTCCATCATTAGTGTTGTATTGAACCTGTAGGCTGGGTTGCCCAGAGAAAAGCCCAAAGGACAAAGGTTGCATAATATACAGTCAGCATAACAGAGCTTTGCACCTGAGCTGTGACTGGAACTTAGAAAACAAAAAATCGACAACCTTGCTTTAACTTTGCATCTGTGGAATTTGTTTGACTTCTTTTATTTCCCTTCTGCAGTATATTTGGGAAGCTCATTTTAAAGTGAATGATCAGAAATGGAAAATACTCAGCGATAATATTGATTAAGGATTTAATTTTGCTTAATCTAACTTAAGGTATCTAAGTTTAAAGAACAGCTTCTTAGATTTCAAAATAAATAAAAACCTGTTGTTGGTTTTGTTGTACATAGAGGTTGATGAGGGTTTCAGCTAAGGCAGACAGTACGCGACAGTGCGAGATAGAGAGTTTGACTTTCAACCTTGTGGAACAGCAGACACCAGCATCGCTCACTGGTTCCTTCTCTGCCAGATGCTGAATAGCAAGTCGGTATGACAGCAGATGGTTTGCATTAGTTTCTCTAACAGGGAGGTGCATACTGAGTAACCCCCCTCTCCCTTCATCTCGAGGCGGGCGCTCCATTTTCAAACCCATCACTGCTGTAGAGATTTGCTCTGGAATTTAAGTCCTGTCTCTGAAAACAGGACGAACACCCATTCTGTGGACCTGGGGAACTCGTTAGGCTTGTCGCTGTGGTTCAGTACGCTCACACACTCCTCGTGATCAGTTCCACACGTCTTTGTTACAAAGCTGCAGCTATGTTTTCAAAGCTTTGCTGTTTGTGATGATGGACTTCATGAATGTTGACTCATTCTGCCTTTGCACTTGTTGTGAATGAGTCTGGATTAGAGAAACTTATCAGTGGTATGTGTTGAACACATTGTCGAGTTGTCAGCTACCATTGATTCTTTTAGCTTTGTTGTCAAATGTGGTTTTATTTATTTATTTTATTTTTTGTATTTTCAATAGGAATGTATCATTTCTGTTACTTTCATTATTAATTTTCAAGTTTATTACTACCAGTTGTGATGGTATTTTTTTTCCTGTTTAAGATTTTGTTGCACATGAGCACACCCAGTGATGACAAGTGTTTCTGCAACAATATAAATCATTTTATTTCAAATGTATTTTACTTCTATTGTTAAATATTTTTTAAAAATGTATAAAATATATTTAGATATTAAGATCCCATACTTTCTCGCAGACAGTGTACACATGATGCACATGATAACGCTGAATGACTGCGACTTATTACATCAGTCAGTTATTTATTTTTTAAATAGCTGTACAGGTGTTAGTGCTGATATATTGACTATCAGGGAAAAGTGAATGACATATTTGGTGTTGATTTTGCAAAAGCAAAAATTTTTTAAATAGAGCATAGACATTTAAAAAAATAATACTAATGCTCTAATACTCTTATATATATTTTCTAAACTCCTAAGCATTATTTCTACTGAAACAGGCCTTGGTGAGTGAAGATTTCAACAAAATATTATTTTGTATTGATGATTTAACAGTAAGTTGTGTAATGTTGGTGAAGTGATGACCACCGAGCAGGTTTTTTTCTTGTGTTTCTTGTTAGTTCATTGTGTCCCTGAGGAGTGTGTACTACCCTCCCATCACTGTAGCTGCACAGTTGCCTTTGCATTTTTTTTTAATTTAAACTTCAACCAGGGAAACTTTACTTATTCTGCTGTTGTACTGGTTGTAAGGTGATGGATGAAGAGACGATCATCCACTAAGCAGATATAGAGAGCACTGAGTGATGTAATTCTCAGCAATTAGTTGGACTTGTTCACCCCATCATTACTCAGCTGTAATATTTTGTAGAGTTAACATGTGGTATAAAACTTAATTAAATATCATCAAGTGTAAACACATTTTTAGCCGTATTAACAGCGTAGCCCTATGAATGGCAATATCACTGAGTCCTTCCACCACCTTGGTTACTGTGGAAATCTTTACCAAATGCCAGTACATCAGATAATTATTGATACTTCAGTCTGGACCAGAGTGTGAAACCTCATGGCATCTGGTGATCCCCTTACCTTTCCACTAGCATTAGGTTTGTGGTTTTGAGTGAAATGTCCCAACTATTTTTGGATGAACTACAGGTGTTTGGTATTCATGTCTGCCGCAGGTTGAATTGTAAACCTTCTGGTGGACCATCTAACTTTTCATCCAGTGCCATCACTGGGTAAAAATGATCTTGAATTTGGTTTATTAGTAAATGTTCAATAATAATAACATAAAAAACCCCAATAAAATCCCCTTTAGCTGCAGCTGTATCAGTTAAAAAAAAGTTTTGACCAGCTGCTATTAGATCATACTTCCCAGCTGTGTGCCTAAACAGACCACTTCTGTTTTGGTCTCAACATGTTATAAGGCAATAAAGTAGAGTATAAATTGATTTTGTTGTAAATGTTCTTATCTGAGTCAACATAATCCCATGAGAGCTCCTCAGTGTGGCGTCCTTTGATGATTGTCTAGTTTGTTTTCCCAGTTCTTGGATCATGAACCAAGCAGTGTCCTATCATAGCTGCCTATTTGCATGTGTGACTTCCCTCATTGTAGAGAGGGAAAAAGGTCAGGCTTCTCCGACTGTGCTCCGGTTATCTGCTCTGATAGCTTCCCGTCGTCACAAACCAGTCAGTGTTCAGCCTTTAAGTCTGTTCAGTGGAAACCTACTTTGTTTTAATGCTGTCAGTTGGTAGTAGTAGGTTTGGCTTGTTGATTGCTGTTGTTTAACCTTAGTGCCTGTCAGATAAACTGTACTGGCCCAGGAAATTAAAACAGCTGCCTTATCATGGGTGACCTCAGAAGCACACAGCTGTAAGGTATTCAAATTATTGTTTTACACGATCACAAAATTCCAAGTTATATATGTACATCCATACACATGCACTGTATAATTTTGGAACAAACCATGTGGAAAAAACTCCACAGCTGTATACAGTCATTAATGAGGAACAAGAACTGAGTCAAAGCTTTTAAAAGGCTTGTCAGCTGTGCACGAAAAACATGAACTAACTGACTGGAAACAAAGTCAAAATAATCTGGTTCAAATTAGTTGTCTTTTCTGGCACATTTCCCATGGTACGGCTGAGTCATTCATTTCTCACTGTGTAATCATGCTGTGAGTGGAGTGTCAGAATAGTATCCTCTTGAAATTGGTGTTATTTTTCTCCATAAACACTAATTTGACCGTTTATGACACATTCTGTCTGTGGAGTTAAATATACTACTGCCAGAGTATAAAAAGTTGAATATGTTTAGATTCAAGTTCAAAGACCTCCACATCATCTGGCTCAGTACTGTGTGCTATCAAGGTGATACAAACAGTACAGTACTCACTCACAGCCCAAAAAAAACCCATCACATTTGACATGATCAGTGTTGGGTTTGGCTGCTTCTGTTAGAAATGACCAATAATAATGGTCATTTACAGAAACTGTGGTCACAATAAACTGAAATTAAAAAAAGGTTGAAATAGGACACCTTTTGAAAAAAAGTTTCTATACAGTTTATTACAGTAGCAGACATATTGGTCCCCACTTATTTTCATCGAACAATTTTATTTTTATGTATTATCAACCAGTGCAAGCCTGCCCTCTGTTCACCACACACTGGAAAACAGCTCTGTGAGTTTCAGAGCTGTCAGTGCATGAATTAAACAGCTGAGTCATTTGTTTAGCTACATTATTACTGTGTTCACTTTTGTGGAGTTGATAGTCAGCATCATCAAACTCCCATTCATCACGTGCATGCACCACACCCAAGGAAAACCTCCAGGAGACAATAATGAACTTGTCACAGTCCTAAGTATGCAGTCTAAATGATTATTTTCAGTTTCAGTAAGAAAGTCTAATACAGTCTTGCTGTTATGTCCCAGTTTGGTTTGGTCTTTTAATAGTTTGCTATTTTTCTGACAGTAGTTTGTTGGAACAGTTTGGCGACTTTCTCACAGTAACATGATGCACCTTTCATGATAGTTATTTATTCAAAAGATCCACGCAGTTACTTATAATTTGGTGCGTGGTCTTAAGATATCTTTTCTAACAACTGAGGTGTTGTTACAAATTTAACTGTTTTGTGGAGAAATGTTTAATTTACAAAAAACAGAAGAACTAATTGTGGGATACGACTGCTCTGAATCAGCAGGAAGCAACTGCAGCTTGTCAGTTCTGATGCTTGAAGATATTTCTGACCATACTACATTATGAAACACAGGAGGCGTTATTATGTTGTCAAAAAGTGCTGCTATTGGTAGAACCAAGGACACATTCAGTGACTTGCTTTAACAAATCCTCTGCGACAACATGCTTTCTCAAAATCTCAGCTCAGTGTATTTGTCCAAACTCAGATTTGATGATTTCAGGATCCTGCTCTTACCTTCGAGGAAGTGATGGATAAATTAAAATAAGTCATGAGTTGCAGGAAACAGAGAGAGCTCTGCCAGGTATGACCTCTGCTCTGTTGTCAAACATGACTGACTGTGTCAGTCGTTTCCTCTCTTTTCTGTTTTATAGTTTTAAAGAATCAGAGATTTGTATTTTAACATGTATTTGTATGTATTCACTCAGGGTAGATGCCAGGTTGGATTTCAGTGATCGAAACCTGAGACCCTGTTGTGGCACGCGGCATGGCAATGAATTAGTTTCCACTGCAGATAGTTTGTTTACATTCAACCACTACTGAGGCTGCTTTAAAAAGAAAATGCAGCACTTGTGACATGTCTCTTGTCTAGGACTTCAGCCGAGTCCCGCCCTAAACCACATCGTCTTTGATATTATATTTTATTGGCACCCTTATTGTTGTTGTCATCCATTTAAGAGACTGATCCAATTTAAGATGTTTAAAATCAGCAGCTCTCAAGTTTCCATAGTTTTACTATACTTGGATTAGGAAAAGTGCTGCCACTGAAAAGCTGCGGCTCTGTGTTGTTCAGTTTGAGATGTGTTAAAAGTCCAACAGTATCTGTTTCCACTCGATCATTGTGTCCTGTTTCTCTGGGAGGGGCAGTGTTCAGCCCTGCCCTGCAGGCACAGCATTGTAACATCATCACCAGCAGTCACTGCTTAGGTTTCCAAATCCTTGCAGAATAATATATTGGTTTTATTATTCCCTGGGATGTGACCTCAAGCAGTTCAGTTTCATAACAGTATGAGTCCAAACATCTAAACATGGAAACTCAGGGCAGTCCTGTTGGTTGCATTATTTATGATTGTGTGCCAATTACATCCAAGTAACCACGGCCATTATTCAAGTTGTGAAAGATGTTAAGAAAACATATTACGCCTGCTTAGAACTTTCTTCTACTGCAAATGCAGGTGATGGTCATTCACAGGGAAAGATTGTATTCAGTATAACTCACATGTCCTCTGAATGCAATATTCAAAGACTTAGGGTGGCTATGTTGACCAGTGTATGACAATAATTTGCTGATCAGTGCAGTTGTGACTGGTCAAACTAAAGTTAGTGAACGTAGGCCTGGATCACTGCAGTGGCTGCTTTTAAGCTCCGCTGAGTTTTTCAGGCAGTGACTCCAGTGAGGGGCACTGGCTGTACAGCTGTGATTTATGGTTACTTGAATATGCACCGCCACTGTGATGTCTGAGGCCTCTCCAACATACTGTGGAGCAATTCATTTTCACAAGTGAGTTAAAAGATAGCAGTTCATTGCCAAAGTTTGATATGTGAGGCTGTTTATTTCCTCAGATGATCAGAACAGACTTTACAGACATTTCTCTTCAGCCTGGTAAAACGACAGGTCACGTCCCTTCTTGCTGCTTCGTGTTGCATCGAGACAAATTTGACTGCAAGTTGTTGGCTGCAGTATCACAAAATGTGGATTTGCTTTGAGAAACCAACTTTTGTTTGTTTTTCACTCTGAACTGTAACCCAGCATCATAACAGGGCTTCAACCTGGACAATTATTATCATTAATGGGATTCCTTACATCCCCACATCCTCTTTCCTCTGAAAGTATTACTTTAGTGTGACCAGAGTTACAACCTTTTCAACAGTTTCAAATTAGAGGAAGTAATGTAGCAAGAGTGTAATTCAGTGTAGATTTACTGTACCTCATTGGTAGTTTTCAACATCACTTTAGCACATGTGTTGTGTACGGGGCTCTGTGTGACCTTAATGAGCATCCCATCCCTCAGAAGTTCAGACCATATTAGGCTGTCTCACACTCACTGCTCCTCTGACACAACACCTATTCTCTGCTTTTCCTGTCGTGCTTCTACTCTGTCTCTCATCATTGTTTATCTTCCCCCTCTACCTTGGAAAGGCCAACTATCTCAGTCAGCAGTTTTATCTGCATCTGGCCCAACTACACACAGTGAGTGATATTTGACAAAGTGCAAACGTAAGCAGCAGGGACCAGGTGGAAATATTGTTTCGAGAGTAATTCCCCATTAAGCCCTGAGTTAGTTTAGATTAAACCAGATATGTTACTGGGAAAATATCAGTCAAAATCAACCCACACGTTCCTAGTGTGAATGTGTGTTGGAGCTATTCCTTGACTTGTTTTGGCTCCAGTCCTGAGTGGACTGTCTTGGTAGCAATTACAGCCCTTTGTGTGATAAATATCCTATGTGTACTGTTCATTTTGTGTTGATTGTTTTTGCATATTTCATTCAGATAATATATTGCAGAATGCAAAGCAGAGTGATTTATCAAAGCAGATGTTTAGGTGCTTTTTGGTACCATAGACACCATATGACTATTTGATAACAGTGAGCAAAGGGGTTCATAGGGTATTCATAGGGTTTGTTGGATTATTGGAAAAATATAGCTGGTTAGATAAACAAGTGATTGTCTTGTAGTAAAAATTTTATTCTCATGTTAGAGTTTCTCAGAAAGTTTTAATACATCAATGAGGACCATTTTTCAACAGTTTACTTTTACTGTGACTATTGTCTGCCTTTTTCAAGCAGAATAAAGCAGACTCAGTTTTCATTATGATGGATTTCTGATTACAAGCAGATATGAAGTCTTTTTACACTGATTTTCAAACTTTACTCAAATGAACTGCGGCCGGGGGGTTTCCTTAAAGTGTGTGAAGAATATATGATTTGCAGTTAATGGGCTAAAACACACAAAACCACTGGTATGAAGCTTGAAGCCCCAAAGCTCAGCCCGCTAATATCTTTCTGTCAGAGTGTTCTGTATGAGGATTTGTTGGTGGTCACAGCACATTGTCATCTTCAGCATGCATTCAACAATGTTTAGTGAGCTACTGTCATAATATCTTTGAATGGTCTGGACTGAGCTGAGCATCCAATGATAAATTTATCGGCTGGAAATAAAAGTGATCAGTAGCCTATGAATGATGCTGGGAGTGTTAGCAAGTTTGGGTCAACAGATTGGGTCATTAAGGACAAAAAATCTTTGTTGTTATCACTAAATGTTACCAGAACAAAGTCCTGAAGGACTCTTTGGACTTGTCCATCATGATTTAAAACACACTTAAATGAT
This sequence comes from Pseudochromis fuscus, assembly GCA_900323345.1. Taxonomy (NCBI): domain Eukaryota; kingdom Metazoa; phylum Chordata; class Actinopteri; family Pseudochromidae; genus Pseudochromis; species Pseudochromis fuscus. The sequence goes on from OOFC01005731.1 coordinate 37,985, forward strand.
GCTTTAATTTATGACATGTTTACCAAATTAAATGTATTTGAGTCCCTTGATCACCAGCCTGTTTCTTTTAACTACTGATAATTATTTGGGAATAGACATCACATCTGAATCACTGCTGTCATTTTAATTACAATCAGCTACAAACTTACATGCTGTATATTGTCAAAGTGGTAATTTTACAAAATAATCTGTATGACAGGAACGTTTTGGGAAGATGATATTTTAAGGTAGCACTGGTTTCAGAAATCAGGTCAAGTAAACTGGTGCATGTCAGCACCACTAAGCTAATACCTGAGGGTTTATCAGGAAGGGGGTTTCTCCTAAAGCAGGCTGTTCCAGGCCAAAAGTCTCAGTCATATCCACTGAAATACTTCAGGCTTTTTCCAGCACTTCCGTTCAGTACATGACCTGCAGTGTAAGACGGCTGTTTTCTTAAGCTGGATTTAGCTTCAGAGGCTTCAACTAAACTATTCTGCAGTTTGTAAGATTTTACTCTGTTGGTGATCGTATGGAGATGTGGCTCTGTTTGTGGTACAGATGACCCTCTGTATTTGTGGTCATCTTTACATAATAGTGCTCAGTCGTCGTCTTTTATCAAAGTTGGGTGATTTCTCCAGACTTCTAGTACAGAGTGATTAACGTCTATAGTTGCTTCTTATTTTAGAAGAGAGGAGTTCGTTCTCATGGCTTTCATCCACATTTGGCTCAGAGAGCAGAGCAGAAACTTCGTCCTAACACATGGTGGACTGTGTGTCAAACCCTGGTGTGGAAAAGGAAAATGGCACAGAAGGGAGAAATGAGGGGAAAAGTGCCGCTTATGATACTGAATCAAACCCAACCATTTCCTGTACTCCAAGCCAGAGCTGCTCAGCACTCTCCATATATGGTGATGGTATTTGCATGAAGGGAAAGCCTGGGCTTATGGATCAGGACTGATGTTGAAATTCCTTTGCATTTACTTCTGGGAAAAGGTCTGGTTCCATTTTGGTTTTTGGATCATTTCACTACTTACATTAATAACTGTTGTTACGGTATTTGTCAAAAAATATCCTGTATTTAGATTTTATCACCATGTTTTAGTGATGTCACATCCTGTTTATATACTGCATCTGTGTGTTGCCGTGCTCAAAGGGAAGTCTGTGGTTCCATGGTGATGGTGTTGTTATGGTCACCATAGACTCCACACTGTGCCAGATGTCCCTTGTGTTTGCATTTATGTGTGTGTGTGTGTGTGTGTGTGTGTGTGTATTTGCACTCTTACTCCACCACCACCACCACAGACCTACACTAACTCAGATTTCCTTCATCAGAACAAAGGGATTTCTCACCATGAAACCAACCAAACACAGCTAAATGTGGAAAAAAATACATCCCATAGTATTTGCCATTAAAGGGATGAGGTATTTTATTTTGTATGGTTCAAATATAAGATAAGGTTTGTGAAATGATTCCTGGTTGGGCTCCTTGTGTAACCATTAAGCATCTGTTCAAGTTATTAGCTGTGACTATAGCTCTAAAAATGAATCACAAGAAAAGCCAGAAAGGTACTGTCTTCATCATTTGCCAGATTTAAAAAAGTCAAGTTCTGTTGAGGCTGCAAACCATCTGCTGTTAGTGCAGATTTTTACTACACTGTTGGCTTTTTACACCAAGAGTCTGGATTAAAACAAGTGGAGCAGTTTAAATTTAATGGAAATATAAAGAAGCATTTTCAGTAATTGTTTCAGTTTAAATCCTGGTCCAAAACAGTAAAAGCTGCAAGGGAAGTGACCCTCCAACCAAACCCCCCTGCTACAATCAATACAGTATAACGACCCTCAACCCCTGGCTGCTCCAGTGCTGCTCGACAGCCAGCAGCAGGGGAGGGCAGTTGTTTCAGGCGCCTCCCAGATGTCTTTGTGTGTATGTGTGCAGGCCTCCTGCCCCGTGCAACTGCTCCCTCAGTCCACTGCAGTGAGTTAGAATATTTTCTTAGTCCGCTTGCCTCATTAAACAAGGCGTAAGTCAAAACAGATGAAACAATCCTCAGAATATTTGACGTTTACCTCCCACGTCTTCGCCTTATTACCTCTCCCTTCTTGAATGGCTGCAGTTTCATTCCAGACATAGCAGAGAGAAGTTAAATATAGCATGTTCAATTATTTTCACTTTGCGGTCGGGCCAGCACTCTCTCTTAACGTCTGCTTCCCTGCTGGACAAAAAGTTTTCTTCTGTGAAAATACTACTTTTAATAGGTGGTGGCAGCCAAATGATAATCATTTCCTGAATAAAAACAACATCTGAGTTCAACCTCACCATGTTAGTTAGAATGTTACTGTAAAGCCTGACAGGGTTATGGGCTTTTGTTGCTTCACAGTGCCTTAAAAACATAAGGAAAGCTGGAAGTTGCTCCATGTCCACACTGACAATTTTTAGTCTGAACATGTTTTTATCATTTTAACTGAAGCTTTCCTATTACAAGTAAAACTCTCTTACAATAGAAGATACTTTATTCATCCCCTTGAAAATTGAAGGTATCCAGGTGCTTGCATAAAATCCACAATAACAATACAAGTAGTACGTATAAATATATATGAATATAAAAGTTTGCATCGTAAAAATAAAACAAAATGATTGAATATTGTCTTCTGTGTCTTCATGTTGTAATTATTGTCCCTCTGCTTCTGTCTATTCTGTACAAACACCTGTATGAACACCTGAGGCTCTCTTCTCTTGCCTAAATTCAAATATTTTAAGTGATGTAACTTGTAAAGATTGTAGAAATCTGAGAGAAAAAAAGCAAAACTAACTTGATTTTTGGATAGGTATAGATTTCCCACTTTGTTTTTACCACCAATGTTCACCAAACACTTAAAGAATCAGCAAGTGTTGGAGGATGTTTTCCCTCTTTCTCTGCGTCTGCTTCTTCAGTCGAGGAGTGATGCTTGTCTCTGACCTTGTTGATGAGGGAAGAAGCCAGCATCGCTCTCCCCTGCAAATAAAAAAGCTGTGAGGCACATTCGTCTTTGTGATCTGGAGAATTAATCAAGCAACAATTTGCTGCTTCCCTCCTGAGGGGAAAAAAACCCACTGAATTAGGTTGAAAAGCTGTAAACATTCCTCGGCATCTCCCATGCTATGACCGAGTCTGTAAAGTGGTTTTAATTTTGCTGTTGTAAAGAATAAAGTCACCCTGGAGGATATTAAATGCTTCTGGCACCCCCTCCTTGACAAAGTAATTTAGAGTTAATTACTGAAAGCACAATGACTTTCCACTGCTTTGTTTTGTACTGTAGTGTTTCTTTGTGGTTGATGACATTACCAGAGCTTTGTTCTTTGCTGTTTCATCTTTTCTTAAAGCAACTGTATTAACAGATGTTTATTTACAGTTTTTGGTGTGTGTAGAGGGATTGTTTCCAGTATTGATTATGGATGTGCGATGGACTCAAGACTGTTGTATTTTGTCTTATTGCATTGAATAATATCCTCAACCATCAACAAACCTGAATGGAGCTGAGGTTTAAAGTTTATTTTTGGTGTTGATACAGCAGCTTCCTGTCATATGAAATGAGACCTGGAGGTTAATTAACATCAGTTGTAATCTCAGTTTATGCAGCAGGTCGCCTTTCATTTAGTGTTTAGTCAAAACAACATGTTATCTATATGTGTTTCCTACAAATAGTCCCAAATTGAGCTGCAGTGATGTCACTGAGTGAATGATTTCTTTCCTTTGGCATATTGTTCAGATTGCAGCTCTGCTCCTTCCTCTCCCCACACTTCCTCACTAAAGACTGAGGAAGTCAAGAGTTAACTTGTGTGTTGACTAATGTTCTGGATGCTCTCTGTGGCTTTGAGCTGTTCTCCATCCAGGAGAAAGAGACTCACTCCTCACAGCACATTGTGACCCTCGTCCACAGTAGCCAGACAATACTGACTCATAGCGCATGATGGATGACCTCAGTTCTCCGGAGACTCACTGGGCTAAAAGAAAAACAGGGATGTAAACCAGGGGAGAAACCCAGAGCGTTAGGATGTGGATAAAAGTTAGGTCATCTTTAACACTTAGACAAATAACACAAAGCACTCCTGAAAATCTGACTTTGCACTACTGTAAAATAAACATGGCTCACTGCGTTGCTGGGATCAAAAAATGTGCGGACTTTGAGTTTTTGTTGGAGTGATAATAACTGTTTTTCCCTTGGTTTTCATTTTGTGTGATTACCTCAGCAGTGTGATAGAAACCACAGTACCTCAGCCTCTAAGTGTGCTCTAAGGCCACAATTCATTCATTATCACAGTGTGTCTGAGGCACTTCATTCATGCCATCTCATTGTGTTTTTCTAAGTGAACTAACAATCGAACATTGTACGTGTTGTGTTGCAGGGGAGCCGGGGGCACTACCGGTACCACTGGCAGAGCCACAATGTCAAACACAGCGGCGTGGACGACATGGTGCTGCTCAGCAAGATCAACGAGGACGCCATCGTAGACAACCTCAAGAAGAGATACATGGATGACTACATCTTTGTATCCTTCGCTCACATTTGCTCTTCACACCCCAGTGAGGAATAGCTGGACCCATCTCATCCCTTCAATTCCCAGAATAGCTGAATGGTCATTCGCTGTGACATATCAGCAGTGAGTAATAGGTCGGTGTTGGAAGGTGACACATTCCCCCTGACACTCCCTGCCATCAGCAGGAAGGGAAAGGGCCTCTTTGTATATACCCTCACCCACATCTTTAAATCCAGTTCTTCTACCAGAGTCAGGCTTATCCCACTTTTGTCTCACTGTTGGTGCAACATATGAAGGAAAAGGTGTGTGTAGCTGAATGGCAGATTGGAGAAATCCTAATCAGATCATTCGGGCTATCTTTTTTTAGCAGCCATTTTTGATTGTGGTAGAAAACAGTGTGCTGAGAGCTATGGTTTTCATAGCAAACACACATGCTGGGTTTAGGATTTTAAAGTGCAGCTGTGGCTTCGCACGCACATATAAGCTGTTCATGACGTGAAACAAGATTAATGAATGAATGAATGCATGAATAAGAGCTTTGAATATCAATCCTGAATGTTCTCAAAGAAGCTCATTACATAAACTTCATCCACGCTCTGGCAGTGCTCAGGATTATGAAGTTTAGTAAATGCTGTCAGTCTTAGGTTCGATGGTCCTGAGTCAGGCCTTTGATTGGGTCAATAAATAGCTGCAACTGTGAGGTCTTGCTGCCAAGGCTGTGGGTCACTGTGGGCCACCCACAATAGCAGCTTTATTTGCCCTAAGCAGCATTTTGGTTTCAGGGCATAAAACCTCACAGTGTTACATGGCCGGTCTATTCTCTGACATTTGTAAGCACTGGATAGTTATTTAGGCTCAGGCCTGAGCACCAAATACTCCACTGTTGTGCTGTGTCATGACGTCATGGCAGCCAAACATTAATTCCTATACAGCTTTATTATTTCACTTTCTGAGACGTGATTGGGTTTTGGTGGAATTTGCTGATTTGTTTGTCTTCACTTTGGTTGTTTGTCTTTAACACATAATGTCGTCAGACATACATTGGCCCTGTGCTCATTTCTGTCAACCCCTTCAAGCAGATGCCATACTTCGGGGAAAAAGAAATCGAGATGTATCAAGGCGCAGTAAGTAGATCTCAGCTATGATGCGATATCACTTATAAACAAGCACATTTTAGAATTATGATGTGGTAATGAAGCGATGATAACAGTCTGAAGCATAAAGACTTTTTAAGAAACTGGGTTAGATGCAGTACAAACTTTCCAGTGAGCTGGCGCAGATGTTGCTGTCAGAAACTTGACTCAACCATTGAGGAGGTTTGGCAGCACCTTCACAGAGCAGCCTGTTTGAGTGTGCCTCCTCTCTTGGCCCGCCTGTTGAGAGTGGGCTTGTCTCCTTAAGCCATGGACACACTGAAAGGCTTTTAAAATCATGACAGACTGTGAAAACACTCAGCATCACACATGGCAAATTTAACAGTTGACTTTTTCAGATTACAGTTGTATTCAAGTGCACTGGGTTTATATTTGTGTAGCTAGTCAACTTAAATTACTGAAAAAAGTTCAGCTTGTTTGAAATAATCATAAAAACAGTGAATGCGACAAGTTTTGAAATTTTTTTGACATTTCAGCACAGACTTCAGAGTCGAGATCAAACTATAAATGCATTAAATGATATGATTCATTTAAGGATGCTGTTATTTTATGTAATTCTTGTCAACAACAAACTCACTCAGGGAGCACAAACCTCCATTAAGGCATAATCCACATCCACATTAAGGCAGAGTCCACATGTTGAAGTGTCCTTGGGCAAGACACTGAACCCTAAGTTGCTCCCACTGGTGGCTAGCGCCTTGCATGGCAGCTCAGTAGCCATTGGTGTGTGAGTGTGTATGTGAATGGGTGAATGAGTTGCCTTGTAAAGCGCTTTGAGACCTAGCTAAGGTTAAATGTACTCCATTTACCATTTACCATTTACCATAATCCAGCTATACTCACACTACAGACTGAACACTGTTGTTATTGTTGTCACTGTACATTGTAACAGGGATTGTAATGGGGAGACACGTATTTCTCTCAACATCCTGTTCTTTGATCTTGCCCAGAATGCAATGATCTGGTCCTTGAGTAAAACCCTATCTCTGTCCAGTACAAAAAATATACAAACTGTTGCTAAGAGATGGACAGAAAAACAGATGGACAGTTTTTACCAAAGTTACTCAGACAGGAATAAAAAGTAAATTTGGCTGACAACCATTTTAAACAGCACATAACATGCATTTGGTAATCTGGTGACTTTTTACAGTGGCAGGTTCTGTGTAGAACTTAGTAACAATGAATTACAGAGTCCATGTTTTATAATGTATCATAATGATTGTATCACCCAGTAAAACATCATGGCTAACTGAGGTGTGTTGCTTTGGCGTTTGGTCTCTTAACTGGATTTCTACTCAATATAAAATGTCACCAGAGGTTTTTTTTTTCTTTTCCTGACTCTACAGCATTGTACAAAAACTGGTTTACAAGTGATAATAATTAATTTTTTCCCGACTCTCAGGCTCAGTATGAAAACCCTCCTCACATCTACGCTCTGGCAGACAACATGTACAGAAACATGATGATCGACCGTGAGAACCAATGTGTCATCATCAGGTAATTACCCTTAAGTCATAATCACTTCATTCTCTGTCTCCTTTACACATCATGAGCTAATGGCATGTGACATCAGATTATGCAACCACACCCAGATAAGCAGCATTTTTTATTTTAAATGCTGTGATGTAATAGAATGAATGAGGTTTACATTTTTGCAACTTTCAGCCGCGTTTATCATTGTGTCAAATGTCCAGGATGTGAAAGGGTGAGACAAAGGCAGGAGATGAGGATCTGTGCAACGTGATCTGTGAGATCACAAAGGTGCACTGCTCTGTAGGTCATGATAATAGACGGGAGAGGAACAGGAGAACAGACAGAACAGGTTCCACCACATCTTTTCATACAGCTGACTGACTGCGAGTGACGTTTTCCTTTGGTGTTTTTCCATCATATCATTTTCAGCTCTAGTAAAATTCAAATCATTTGGAAAACAATGGATACTTAACAGCTGGATCTGGCCTCTGTTAACTCAGGATATGAGATGAAAATATAGCAGCTGTTATAGCAGCTATTTTTGAACAGCTTCCTGGTTTGAAAAGAAAAAAAAAGGAAAAGAGCACCTGCATGATCCATGGCTCAGAGTCCCTCACTCCCCAGATGTTAGGGGGTTTTTTAGGTGCTTTTACAGTCTGTTTGAGTTGTTGGTGAATGTTTTCAAGCGACAAAGCTGCGGAGGGAAAAGTGTGGTGTCATGATTGAGGCTTTATCCTATGGTCCAGTCATCTGAGCAGCGTGGTTACTATAGTGCTTACCTCATGATGAATGACCCCTGCTTCAGCACTTTCGCCCGTTGTTTGGACAGCCAGCAGTTGCTCGTTCAGTTTCGCACATAAAGGCACTGAGGTGGATTTTGTGATTGACTAAATCAGCAAACAAAAGCATGGAAGTGGTTTTATGATGAACCAGGTCTCAGTAAACAAAGGCTGCTGTGAACTGCTGGCCGTGCAGTGCGGTCAGGATCGGCCTGTGTTAGCGCTTTTTCACATTTACTGAGAAAATGTGTGAATTGATGATGAGGGAGATTCAGCATAAAGTGGTTTTCCTGCCCTTGCTGGGAATTTTTCATTTCTTCTGATATTCATGTTTTGAACAGAGAGCAGTATGTATTTAACAGTTTACAGTTGATATTTATTTGTTGTCTTTTACCTCATGTGACTGATGTGATTATATTTTGACATCAGAATCTGGCAGTAAAAAGATGAATTTCAACAGCGATATCACTGATCTTATCAGTTTGGCACTCCCCATCAAATTATTAGCTTCAGTTAGGCCCATGGTATTTAAAAAAAAGAAACTTTACACAATGACAAACACAGTAAGACCAGGGTCGTTTAAGAAATACATGATCTCCCAGGTTCTGTTCAGTTTCACGTGATTTTCTGTTCCTCGCAGCAGGCTTAAATTTCAACCTTTCAGTCAACTTGTCACATGAACAACAGCACCTCAAACCTAATCCTACAAAAAGGCAGATTTAGTGTGTGACTGGTGTATTCCCAGGATGTTTTAACAATGGTCCATGATGTGCCATCAGGGAAGGTTACTGTTGTCATTAGACCATAGGTAAACTGGACTGTATGTATTAAGAGACTGCTAAGATCATTTTAACATGTGAAAAACACAGGTTTAGTCCTAGGGTTTTACTTACTGCAGCCATTAGCATATACGCAAGTAGATATTGTATTTATTTGAAGTTGTGTGTTTTGTTTTGTTTACCCTCTGCTGACATCCCCATGATTTGAAGAAAAAGTTTCATCATAAAAAATACACGTGCCTTTGAGTATCTTCAAAAGTGCTTTATGAATAAAATGTATCATTATTATTGTTATTTTTATTGCACCTTGGTTTCCATATAAATTTACCTCTTTTGTTTAAGGATGACATTTATCTGAAGCAAAACACTGATACAAGGCTGGTTTATATTTCTGTGCATAAAAAGACAAAGGCCAACAAATGGAGCCCATCTTGCTTTTATTACTCACAAATGTTCATCCTGAGTTGTTTTTGTTTGTATGACAACATAATGTTATATGTAAACTGAACTAATAGGTCCTATTACTAATGTAATTTTTAAGCACACCACACTGTCTTTGTTCAACAACTGGCGAAAACATGACACAACCATTATGTCAAACTTTTTGCATGTAAAAACCTTGGGTCAAGTTAGAAGAGAGATGTCAGTTGGTGTCTCTGTTAAAAAGTGGTTTTGGATGTGGGTGACCTTCTTGATCCTTCTTCAACTGTTAACTAACTCTTGGTCATTGACTTTGATTGTAGTTGACAGGCAGCTCATGCTGTGGTTTGGTCTTTTCTCCGTTCTGTACAGATAATTGTACCATTGGTAGTTTGAAATGATCAGTTCAGCAGCTAAGATATTGTAACAGTTGTCAGGTGTTTGACTTCTCATGGCTTCTGAGGCATGTAACTAAACACTAGCATGTATGCAACATATGGAGTAAACACAAACAAATCTACAATTAAAGCTTCAGAATCCAAAGTTCATTAATCACTAGCTTCTGGTCAGTTTTAAGTGGTGTCAACTTCTGTAGTGTTAAATTGGACCTTTATACAGATGGACACTGGACACCATATGAATACATGAATATGTTTGTAAAGCCCTGGGAGCACAACACTCTCACATTATCACTCCTGAAATCTGAACATCTTGAACATACTGTACATGCAACTGCAACTAGTTCTGCAGGAATGCAGTGAACACCACAGGAACTACAAGTCAGTGTTGACTGTGCATCCTTGCCATAGTATCAGTAATCATTTATGAAAGTTAATGCTTAAACCTCCCTGCCGCTGCACTGCATTGTTTAACCCTCGTCCTTGTTTGGTTAATAAATCTCTGCGGAAGTTAACGCTGCTTTCAGCTGTGCAGCTCCACAACAATGAGACCTGCCCTTTAGAGATCTCAGAGCAGGACTCAAACTCCCGCTGCAGCTTGGGCTGAAAATAACTCTTCAAAGAATAACTTGTAGGAGCAGAAACAATGCTCTCAGATGGAGACTAGGACGTTTTTCTGACATTATGAGTTCAACTGAAAAACACAGTAAGTGCACAGTGAGGAAACACAGACAGTCCTTAAGGATCTGGTAAAGACAAGGAGGTATATAGGGGGATGGGTACAACCATATAGAGACTGCTGTGTAATAGAGTTGCTCCCATGACTTCCTCTGGCAGCTTCTAACAGTCTGCAGCTGTGTTTTTCACAGACGCTTTACTAACCTGACTCTACTTTAAGGCACAGAAAGAAAAAGCAGACTCCACAGTCACCCACTGCCAAACCACATATGTCAAAATAAGTATGACCCTGGCAACGTGAAAAGCAAGGAGGAAAATAGACAAGTGTAGGGTGAGGGAAAAGAGACGAGGGAAAAAAAGGTAAACAAAGCAGAATAAATATCCTCATTACAGCAGCATTCATCTGCCCAGATGTGCTGGAGTTTATCACTCATGTAGCCTCTGAGCTGAAATTTGCTACTTACTGCACAAAACACATCTGGGTTCATGCAGTAAACTCAAGAAGCACTCAAGAAATCTGTAGGTCGGACTGTATATGCAGCAGATTCATAGGAGAAGGAAACATACATAAACCTTCACACTGATAAACTGCATTACTCTCACCACAGCATCATAAAACATTAACCGTTAATATGTTTAATAATTGTGAATTGATTTAAAGCCAAATTTTTATCATCTGAAGTAATGATTTATACAAACCAGACTGCAGATATTTTGACATTTAAACATGTTCTATGAATTTGAGCATTCAATTTAAAATAAAACTGGTCTCAGCTTAGTTTAAATGAAACTGTACAGGAGATATAATATTCAAATTGCAAGCGTTCAAAAGTGATTGGACTCTTGGCTGAAAGTGACTGCAATGAAGACATGAGAGAGATTCTAGGTCAGGGGTGCTCAAACCTGGTCCTCAAGGGCCCCTATCCTGAATGTTTTAGATGTGTCCCTCTTCCAACACACCTGATTCAAATGATCAGCTCATCATCAAGCTTTGCAGAAGCCTGATAACAATCTTGATCATTTGAATCAGGTGTGTTGAAAGAGGGACACATCTAAAACATGCAGGATAGGGGCCCTCGAGGACCAGGATTGAGGACCCCTCTTCTAGGTGGTTATTGACTACTAATGTTAACATTTTTAGTATTCACGGTGTGTATATGTCCAGTTATCTCTTAATCCCTGAACTTTGGTCACTGCAAAAGACTCAAATTAAAGCTGAAACTTTGTACATATCCTGTCCGAGGAGGTTGCACCTTTTAATCCAAGGTAACCTCAAATATTAGCATTACAGTGTTTACCTTGTTCCTGTGTGTTCAAACACAACACATGTAAAGAAACCAGCGACAGCTTAAAAACCAGAAAGAGAAAATATATAAGGTCACTTCTGTTTTTTGACATGAATGTAAAGATATGCATCATTTAGAAGTGGTGTATGTGGAACATTAGAATCTATACACAAGAGAAACAAAAACAATTCATGCAAAAAAATAATATTTAATACACACAGGTGGTAATAATAAATAGACATGATGCTCAGTAGCCAACAAGTTGCATCTGGCCTCACAACCAACACAAGCAGAAGTCCTTAAAATCCAAACAATCCATATTCCTCCATGGATTGGTCATATTTCTGTAGTGACTATCAGGATCAGTCAACACAGAGGTTTTTATTGCTCAGTGGTAGCACCTTGGGAAAACAGAAACTGTTGTGTGAGACGGAAACATGCAGACTACAACTTCCTGGTTCTACACACCGAATGGTTAAAATACCAAACAAACAACACACACTGTATGAATTACTTAACTTGACATCTGAGCGCTCAGGTGTCACAGTCAGATTGCATCCATCAGAAAACACGTGCTTAAGTTCTATAATTTGTTTTTCAGTGGAGAAAGCGGAGCAGGGAAGACTGTGGCAGCCAAATATATCATGGGCTACATCTCCAGAGTGTCAGGGGGCGGACCCAGAGTACAGGTGAGAGGAGCTCTTTTATCTCCTACAGGACAGTATGTAAAAGATGCATGAAATGTTTGAGACTCTCAGTTGCACAGATTGAATGATAACCAGCCCTGAGCAATATAAACACTCTGCATTATCTGTAGTGATCACCACACACTTGTATGAAATCAAGCAACCTGTTGTGGCTTCATTCCAGCTCTTCTCCCTCTGTTAGCCTCAGTGCCTGATCATCCCTATCCTTTATACTATTATCAGCCCATCAGCAGCCTCTTATTCATCCAGCCCCCCTCAGCCATCTGCCAGCCCCCCAAACCAGCAGATGTCCACCTCTTAAGCTTGATAAAGATCTAAAGTTTGATGAGGAAATGCTTGCACCATGATGGTGGTAGGACTTTTATATTTAATCCACTCAGACCTGCTTCCAACAAAGCAACACCAGAAATCATGTTCAGGCTTTAAATGTAACAGTACAGCTGGTAGTCTGGCTGATTAGACTGAAACCCACATGTTACACCAAAACAGCATTATCATTGTGTGTGTGCTCAGACTCTTACACTTTTAAACAACTTGCTTAAAAGTGACTCTCTTAATAAAAACAAATGTTTAAGCATGCTTCACACTTTGTCTCCTGCACCTCAACCAGCTCAGGGTTTGGCATCATTTCTCATTCACATGGTTCCTTCAGTGTTGCACAGAGTGCTCAGCACACACATTCTTGTGCAATGTGTTGATGGTGTGTGTTCACACGTGTGTGAGAAGACTTTTGAATAGATAAGAAGTCCCTGCCACTTACACGTCTGCTCACCTGCCCATGCATGATCATTTTCCTGAACTCTAATCATATTTATTACATTACAGAGAATCTTTTTAGTATTTATTTAGTATCTAAAAAAAGTTGAACATTATAGACTATGTTGGTAAGGAGTTGAGCAGTAAGGTATGAAATAATTGCAACCTGATAACTGAATGACATGTTGAAGTGTAAAGTGTTGTGTTAATCTTTTCCTTTCATTCAGGACTAAGTTTAGGAACAACAAGAAAAATTCCAAGAAACTCCACTCAGCTCCTGTGAACAATGATGGAAATGTGAATATGTCTGTCTGCTGTACTGATTTAAAGCTCATGTGTTTCTGACATACACATGGCTCACAGGAAACATAATGTCCTCCAGACTTTGTGCGTCTGTCTGTATATGTGCATTTGTGTGTGTGTCCCTGAACACTCGCATGCTTGTATCCGAGTGGAAAGTTCCACAGACGTCCACACCAGCCTGTCTGTGAGGGTGTGAGGTGTGTGTGGTGTCTCCAACCTGCTGCACACTCTGTTTTGTGACGTAGCTAACAGCTCTCTGCATCTGTCTCCTCACAGCACGTCAAAGACATCATCCTGCAGTCCAACCCGCTGCTAGAGGCCTTTGGCAACGCCAAGACTGTGAGGAACAACAACTCCAGCAGATTTGTAAGGCTTTCATTTCTCAGTTGGCCCTTCCACTTTTTGTGAATCGCAGTGCAAATACTGTGGCTTGACTCTAGACTGTATTTTTTGTTGTTGTTAAACAGAAAACATATGAAGATCAGTTGTGAGAAAGTTCAAAACAGAAGTGATGAATTGAAAAGTGGCTTTGAAAACCTTCCTAACATCTTGTTTGCATCTTTTTTTCTTGTGTCCTAAAACTACTATGAACAATCCAGAGATACAAAAACCTACACTGCAACTTCTCAGTTGTTTCACTCACAGAAGAGTATATGCCATAGGGCTGGTTACTGTGGAGTAATTTGAGGGCTCAACTTTTTTGTGGTTCACCTTTGGATCTAAGCTGAGAGTTTTGAAATCAAAGATTTACAGTACTGGCTTTTCGGCTGCTTTCTATTTTTTTTGCATGAGGCAGCAAACCTCATGTGTGTCCTGGTTAACCAGGAGTACTGTAAGGACACGGCGTACAGACAGACACACATCCAGAACCACTGAGGCTCATCCTCTACTGCTTAGTACATAACTTGGTCAGAAGGGATGTAAAAATAAGGCCAAGCTCATTTCCTCTGAACTTTTTAACTGAATTTATTGGTTAAATGTTTAAGTTTGTATACAAAATAGAAACTAAAAAGATACTTTTAGACTAAGTTTTGGAGACAGATTGGCACTAATGGCCTGAGATTGCTACTTTTGAAGTACAGTCTTAGGATAAATGGCCCTCTCAACTTAACTGGAACACATATTACATTACAGGCTTGTCTGGAGAGGAGGGCAAGACAAAAACAGGATCAGATTTTCAAATAAATGTACACACACACACACACACACACACACACACACACACACCATTAACAACCCTACAAGAGCCAGGTGCCAGTAATTCAGATCGTATAGCTGTGGCTTTTAAACTTTATTGCAGGCCACTGCAATACTTTAAAAAAAATGCTTTGATTCATCAGGGGAAATACTTTGAGATCCAGTTCAGCTCCGGTGGTGAACCAGACGGAGGGAAAATCTCCAACTTCCTTCTGGAGAAGTCACGTGTTGTCACGAGGAATCCTGGAGAAAGGAGTTTCCATATATTCTATCAGGTGGGACTTATTTTTTGAGCAGATGAGGGAATGAGACACATTTGGCCTGTGAAAAGTGTCTGTGAGGGAATTTCAGGACACACTGGACTTGACGTGTCATTTGGCTGCAGGAACAGGGTCAATCTGTTTTTGTTGTGCATGGTCTGATGTCCTTGGAAAAGATACAACTGTTCAGAAAATGTATCAAAATGATACTGCACATTGAACTGACACAAAGACACATGTGTATAAGTGTTGTTGACAGTTGATTTGTGCTCTCCAGTTGATAGAAGGAGCCAGCGGAGAGCAGAAGAGCAGCCTGGGAATTACAACCCTGGATTACTACACTTACCTCAATCAGTCTGGTTCCTACAAAGTGGACGACATCAACGACAAGAGTGACTTCCAGGAGACAATGGTGCGGTCGCATTCTTCTGTTTGATTGACAGTAACGCCCTCAACAGTGTTTTGTGCGTCTATGAATCTCATACCAGTGTTTGTGTGGCTCGCAGTCTTCTCTACACATTCCTCTCTCCCCCTAGCTGTCTTCTTTTGTTTTCTTTTCCAACCATCTCCTCCTGTTTTTGTTTGGCAGTTAAACCACAACAGGAGTAATTAGAGGACATGAGCTAGGTACCACAGGAGTGAGTAAACCCACACCGTGGGCCTGATTTAGCATGTTTTGTTTTTTTTATCCTTTATTTCCCCAGCATGCCATGGATGTGATCGGCATCTCAGTGGAGGACCGGGCCATGGTGCTTCAGATTGTGGCAGGAGTCCTACATCTAGGAAATATCAGTTTCAAGGAATCGGGCAACTACGCTGCTGTGGAGAGTGAAGAGTGTAAGTAGGCCCACAGGCTTTTATTCAAATGAACATCAACTAAATGCTGACATAACAGAATTTACCAAGTGTGTTGTTTACTATGTTTACCATCTCAGTTTCAAATTTGTTTGTGTGAAATTACATGGCTATCCATCCAGTAGTTGCTCAGAAATGGCAATGTGGAACAAAGTGGTGGAGACCATCACTCCCACCTAGAGAGTCATATTGTTAACTTGGCTAAAAGACACCAACAGTTCAGAGGTTAAGGCTGTGGTAAATGGTGATGATGGTGATATTCAGGTTGAGACTGGGTCCTCCTAAATTTCATTTTTCTGAATGTGTCTCCTCTCCTCCTGTGTCCTGATCTGCCCTTCTCGGTTTGGTTTTGGAAGATATTTCTCTCTCCCCACTTTCACTCCCTAAAGTTTTATTGTGTTAATGCAGGACTGCAGCCAACTGTCTGGAGTAATCCAGGCCATGCTGGATTACCAGAAAATAAAATGCTGTTATTGAAGGTCTCGACGAATTTCGTCAGCGACTAAAATTATTTGGAAAATACTTCTCCTCTGTCCCCTCCCCTGTTGGCTTCTCCTGCTTCTGATTCTCTCCTTCCTTCTTTTCTTTTCTTTTCTTTCCTCCTTCCTTCTCATGCTGTGTCTGTATGATGCAGATGCAGAGTGCTGCTGCCACTGTACAAAGCCTCGGCCTGTTCGGTGCAGACGTAACAGCGGCACTTCATAATCTCGGTCTTTTTTCTGTTCCTTTCGGTCTCCCCTCCTGTGTGCTGTAACTGCAGCGTGGTGCACACATTCAGACCAATGATCCTTGTATGAAACTTCACCAACATTATCTCGCACTCAGCAAGTTGGGCGTGTGCTTCATGCCTTGCAGAAAGAAACATCTGGGTACATCTTTTGATCCTAACAGTGACAGTCTGTTGGGTAATAATCTCTATGTACCACAACCTGTCTATGTTTCTTATTAGTGAGGTTTAAACATCCAAATATCCAGTGTCATTGTGTTGATGTTTGTTTTATTATTATTGCCAGCTACGCAGAGTTTTGGGAGAAGAGGAGTGTTCAGTGACCAAGTCATTGTCACATCTTACTGGAGTGAAGCCACATGCTTGGCAGACCTCTGCACTGACAACACCCCCTCCTGTTGCTCTTATTATCCTCTGCTGCTTTGACTGACAAATTTCCTGGAGGAAAGCTCGTGCTCATGTGAGCATTGTTCCCAGAATTCACCTACACAATGTTTAAAAGCCTCCTGGCCATGGTACACAATCCATACCTTTCCTGTTGAACACAAAGGAGGACTTTTCCCCGTGATATAAGCAAGCGTATGGTCAGTCACACCCTCATGTCCCAAAAGGGGAGCTACTGCAGTGGTCTGATGCATTCCCAGACGCAGTGAGTCTACAGGCCTGAGAGCTATTTCCTTTTAGGGGAAGTGAGTCACTGTAATAAGGCAGGGAGGGGCTCTCAGGGGACAATATCAACGCCAGGTTGGGGCAAATGATCTCTGGTGTGCTCAACACTTTTTCTTAGCCTGATACTATTCTTCTCCTTGCATTCAGCTGTAGTTCAAAGCTCTGAAGTCTCTACAGGGGAAGTTTGGTCTCAGTGGTTTAGCCGGAGAAAGGC
Source organism: Pseudochromis fuscus (assembly GCA_900323345.1). Taxonomy (NCBI): domain Eukaryota; kingdom Metazoa; phylum Chordata; class Actinopteri; family Pseudochromidae; genus Pseudochromis; species Pseudochromis fuscus. The sequence continues at coordinate 55,134 of OOFC01005731.1, forward strand.
CCCAATTTAGTGGCTTTACACCACAGTTGCATGCATTGTGATTAGAAGTAGGTTTTTGGCTTTGTGAGACTTTATCACCGATAGATAAGGATAATGCAAAAGATGTAATCAGACTCCTAGATTTCCAGTGGTCGTCTCTGCCATGTGAAGGTTATACGAGGCAGCCTCTGGAGTGAATATGGTGATTTACATACTGGGTTTCATAGAAATGTCTCCTCTCTGTTTCAGAGCAGGACTCATGTTCTGTTCTCATTTTATCACAACAGTACAGCACAGTATATATACCGTAACAGTATGAACTAAATGCAACAGATATATTCACTCTGTATTTCTCCTTATTTTTTTAATAGTCAGTAATCTATGAAATATCAGAAAATAGTGAAAAATGCAGATTACAATTTCCCAGTGTCTTTGGTGATATATGATGTGGCCTCTACTATAAGCCGCTACTTTTTTCCGACGCTTTAAACCCTGCAGCTTAAACATCAGTGTGACTCATGTATCGGCGGCACGAAGCTCGTTAGCTTTTTACAAGCTAGCAAGCAAGCTCCATGCTGCCGATACATTTAGCGTCGTCACATCAGACCCGGTCAGAGAGGACCACATGAAACTGTTCGAATAAATTCTATAGTGGCTTATAGACAGGTGCGGTTTATAGACAGATGCGCTCAATAGTCCAGAAAATACGGTAACTGTTTCAGGTCTAAGACTGAGTCATGTGACTAACATACTTTCATACCATACCTTTGGGATTTCTTGTACTAGTTCAGTCTGGAGAAAATTACGATTCAGCGAGAAAGATGCACAAAAATGCAAATGAAAGTCTTCCTTTTCTATTCGTCCACTCTTATTCTCTCCCCTCTCTCCTGTTTGAACAGTTTTAGCCTTTCCTGCCTTTCTGCTTGGAATTGACCAGAACCGTCTGAAGGACAAACTGACGAGCCGGAAGATGGACAGCAAGTGGGGAAGTGCACTGGAATCTATTGACGTGACACTGAACGTGGAGCAGGCGTGTTACACTCGTGACGCCCTCTCCAAAGCCCTGCATTCACGTCTGTTTGACTACCTGGTCGAGGTACGATTGCATGTGTGGGTTTTTATTACATCTACAACAAATGTACAAAATTTTCATAGGTAACAGTAATCCTTCGATTTCAGTCCATCAACAAAGCCATGGTGAAGGATCATCAGGAGTTAAACATTGGAGTGTTGGACATTTATGGATTTGAAATTTTCCAAGTAAGTGTTTCACAGTCTGACACATGGCTTGTGGAATTTTTGCTCTGCAGCAAGAACTTAATTGGATTAGGTGGTATTACATTGAGCATTAAGACAGATTTAACAGAAAGGATAAAACTAATTTATAAAGTATGTGGATTAAGTCCCATCTCCTGATTGAGACAGCAGACTTCAAAAAGCTTTTCTAATCTGATTACTTGTTTGTTTAGTTTGTTCAATGAGAGATCCTGGACTTGGAAGTGTTCTTGTAATATTTTGGTTTGCAAAGAGCTTTATATTCCTCCTTTTAAGGTTGTTAGTGTACTATGCTACCATATAACATTATCCACTACAAATAATGTTGAATCTGCTCATCCTTCAATATCAGGCAGCTTGTGTATGGCTCAAACTCCAAACAAAGCACACTGAGCTTAGAGGATATCCGTACTCCGCTGATGATGAAACTCACTTACTCTGTATGGATTTTATTAACCATCTTGTCTTCATTAGAAAAATGGATTTGAACAGTTCTGCATCAACTTTGTGAATGAGAAGCTCCAGCAGATCTTCATCGAGCTGACTCTAAAGGCAGAGCAGGTGATGTTCCTCCTCATTCTTCTTATCTCTGATCTTATCTGTTTATTTGCTTGTTGTTAACTTGGCGTCCTGTTCACATCCTGTAGGAGGAGTATGTGCAGGAGGGCATCAAGTGGACGCCTATAGAGTACTTCAACAACAAGATTGTGTGCGATCTCATCGAGAGCAAAGTAAATATACCATAAGTTGATAATAATGTAAGAGAGCTGTGCACTCCCCTGTAGAAAATCTGCAACTGAGTTTTATCAAACACTCAGATATTAAACAATAAACAGGTAATCATGGGCAAACTATTGCACAATAAACAATAAATAAGTGTTGAGTATATTCAACTTGCTGCTGAAGTTATTTTAAACAAACAATATGAAGAAGTCTGCCTCAGGCTTTGTGAACTTGTGATGACCAGTGTTTAATACTTTGTAATGTGTTCATATCCATTTGTTAATCAAGTAATTGGCAAATAAATCAGTTTGGAAAAACAACAAAATACACAGACTCAGCTTTCAACTTTAGATCTGTACATGAGAACAAGAAATAGGAAATGAAATAAACTGTAAATAGAAAATATGATTATTTGAAATCTATTAGGATTATGAAATATTTCTTTGATAACAAACAGGCTAAAGGCTGAAAATATAAACCAGGCTAAACTAAATTAAGATCTGTTATCAGTTTTTTATTATGAACATTTGTTAGTTTTATTTCCCTAAATTGTAAACTGTGTTGTACAAGTTCCTGCCAAGTTTCTGCTGTGTTGCCATGACTTGCAGCTTAATATCCTTAAACGCGCCGACATGCCTCTTAATTTGATTTATCTGTCCTACTGAGAGGTCTAATCCATGAACTCCACAACAAGGGCTTTAAAACAAGCCTCCATCTGAGAGGAGGGGGGATCTGTATCAGTGCCTGACAGCTCAGTCTTTGGTTAATCCAGTGACAAGTTTACATGTGTCCCTTTAACACTGCTCTCTGAGTCAGAGACACTGTTACCACTGTGCAGTGTGAGGCCGCTGATCAGCTTCAGACATAATGGAGCCAAATGGGGCCAAGTGTGAGCGTAGTGTTTAGAAGCAGTTGTGCTAAAACAGCTCCACTGTTACAATCAGATTTATAACTTCATCAGTTATTATCTTTGGCTGCTGTTATGTCCTCAGAGGCTTAGATGGTGTGCATCATTTGTTCCTTTATCTGGAGGATGGATGTTGGGGTTGCAAAATATTTACAAAGGAAAAACTCAACGTATATAAGTTAGTAACTTGCTGATTTGTAAAACCAGTGAAGATGTAAATAAGAGGTGGTGTCTCTGTGCTGCCAGAATCCCCCCGGTGTCATGTGCATCCTGGACGACGTGTGTGCCACCATGCACGCAGTGGGCGAGGGAGCCGACCAGACCATGCTGCAGAAGCTGAGAGTCCAGATCAACACTCATGAGCACTTCAACAGCTGGAACCAGGGCTTCATCATCCACCACTATGCTGGCAAGGTCAGTTAGTGTGCGCTCAGGCCTGCGTACATGTCAGGGGGGTTTGGTTTAATCACCCTGACAACTGGCATCGACTTCCTTTTGACAAACAGCCCTCCCTTTTGTTTTTGTTCTTCTCCCTTTTTCGTAAACATAAACATTTATTGACATTGAGAGGTGGTATGTGTTTATTTTTTTACTAACAACGAGAAACATTGGTTGAAACCCCCCCGACAGATTCCATATAAGGTTTCCAGCATCCCCATGCACTTGTCTTTGCTGCCGTGTCAAATGTAAAAGCGTATGTAATGCATGCAGTCTTCAGTAGGCAGCTAAAGGGTAACTTCTGGAAATAGAAACTTATTAAAATGTCATTTTTTATGGTGTTGGTATGGGAGCTGTTCCTTCCCACTTGTATGATCTGTCATAAATAGCAGTTGTGCAGCTGGTTCTTCGATTCTCCAGTCTGTGTCGTCATCTTTGTACTTTTCAGATTTCCACTTCTAAACTAACACCCCTCTCTGCTGCAGCTCCTGTCTCCCTCCTCTCTCTGTTTGTGGTTGCAGTTCCCACCTCGTATGAAACGCTGTCTACACACAGTGTCATACATGTTTTTCAGCCCGAGTGAAGTCAAACATTACAGCTAATTAGATTATTTTTTTGCATGAATTTAGATTGTGGTGGTCCGGGCCGAGGTTGTCCCGTGTCATTCTCCAGATGTGAGGTGGCTTCAGCCTGGGCACACATGCCGCAGGCTTAATGAGCCGTGCCATAAAGGCTTCAGGGGCTCCCATGACCGCGCTCTAAACATTCCTCCAGTCTCAGCCTACAGTATAGCAGAAATAACACAGTTTCATTCATGCACGTTCACACCACCGCCTGTTTTATGAGGATGCTAATCCTTGGATGCTTCGTTCTTTAAAGCTTCATTTTTTGGGGGGGGTCAGGAAATCAGTTACAGTTATTTTTCACACAGGTGTCATCTTCCATTTTGCTGGAGGTGTCAGACAGTTCAACCATGTCCTCTTTGATGACTATGACTCTGTATAAATCCTTCTCTCTGCCACTCCTCCAGGTGTCCTACGACGCTGACGGTTTCTGCGAGAGGAACCGAGACGTCCTTTTTACTGACCTCATTGAATTGATGCAGAGCAGTGAAATGTAAGTAACTTCTATTCGCACTTTGCACAGACATGTGGCGAGGATTTCTACGCTGCTCACTTAAAGGGAGTCTTCTTTTGTGATGCATATGGCTTTAATTGAATGCATGTGAATGAAGGCTTCAGACGTTCCAGTGCATCTGGAGACTGGCGGGACACAGCAGAAGTGTGCAGGGCTGGGTTACGCCGTGCCCTCTGCCCTGAATCACGTCTGGCTGCCTTCCCATTATGCAGTTTTTGGGGTCAACTCAATCTGCCCTTACAAGTGCAGGCTCCTCGTGAGGCTGTGTTGTAGAAGTCTGTTCTCCTAGTGTTATGGTGTCTTGGGCTTTTTTGTGTCAAAGTGGCCATCTGTGCAAACAGCCTGTATTGTCTGTGTAACCCCCGCGGGCCTCCTTTGTGTGCACATTTTGTGAGGCATGAAAAGAAGTTATGCCTAAATCCTATTCAGACACGTGCTAGAAAAGACATACTTGCACTAAGCGTTACATGCAGACACACATATACAGAAATAGATAAAAGAGTCTTCCACAGTCGCACAAGGGAAGCATGAGGAGGAAGGAAGCTCCCTCGCTCCTTGGAGCAGCAGGTCTGAATAGAGAAGAAAGGAATGAGCAGTATTGTCAGCTGCACAGTATTAGCCGACTTCTGTTCTATTTGTACACACAACCTGCTGATCCTTTCTTCTTCATCCAAGCCTCCAGTCAGAAGTTTGAAATCAAACAAATACCAATGTGGGAGAAAGCCAGAAAGGGGAGGGTATAGAAAAAAGTACCAACATGAAAAAGCACTTTGAAATAATAAAATAATAATTACCAAGGGCAGTGACCTAAGCGAGCTGAAATAAGTCGAATGCTGAGCAGAAGTACGTGTCAGGCTTGGATCAGGCCACCACATTTTTCGGTGACTTTTCAAAGCAAAAACTGCCAACACGGCTCAAGAGAAGCCAAATACTCGAAGGACAGATGTGCTGATCACAGATGTGAAACATGATGTTGGTAAATGGGTCGTTCCTGAGGAGTATTATTCCTTTTTTATTTTATTTTACCTGAAACAGATCATCTAGACATTATTTTTTGATGTTTAAACTTTAAATAAATTGTGAGACAAATATATTTATAGCATAGCTGCTTATAAAAACAAAACAACATGAACAACTCTGAGTAAAACAGTGACATCATTCATACTCTAATGAGAGCTTGTTGTCCTTTAAAAGTGGGAGTAGCTCTTTTCCATGATGCAGTAACACGTGGTGAGAGCGAGGAGAGGATACTGGTCTGGTTTGATGATATCGTAATTATTTTTCTGAGGTGGCTCAGTGCATAAGTGCCGTTGACTGTACCTTTTTAAAAAAAAATTATTATTACTACAGGTTATGTTCTATGAAAACATGTAAAAGTCACCCTGAGTATATGTGTAGCCGTAAAGTAAATGGAGCTCGAAAGTACAAAGTGTCCTTTGAAAGACGCTTGAAAATAGTTGAGTGTCTGTCTTCAGAGAAAGTTGAGGATTTGGAAACTTCACAGATATCTGCTACATTCTGACCAGCAGTAAGACGTCCCTGTGTACAGATGATGATGTCATAAAACGTCTCAATAAATTAAAAGTTTAAGACCTTGTAGTTTGAATTCAAATCAACTTGTACAGTGGATCAGGACTGGTTGACCACATATTGTGTTAATGTCTGTATATTAGGCAGAACTAGGACATTTTTGTATGGATTACTTTTTGTACTGGCGGTTTGTTTTCTTAAACATATTTTAGAAATTTTTAATAATCTACCTCTACCTACACCTCCTGGATATGAATTATACTCCACAAGTTAAACACTATCTAGACTTTGTTGAAGAAATAAATGATCCTCCAACTACAGAAAGACAAAGGAGGAAAGTATGAATGAAATGGGATTGATACTGTCAGGAGACACACTTTGATTAGCGGCTTATTTTTAACACCTTCTTTATTTCTACCCTCTGTAAAAGGCCAAATTTCAATCAAAAGTAATTTAATATTTTATTTAACCAAACATTTTGCCAAATGAAAGCTTTGATTTGTTTCTCTTGCAGCAGCCTTGGGGAGAGCAGCACAGAGAGCTGTTTGTACAAATACAGCACACACACACACACACACACACACACACACATACGTCTTGTTTTCCCAACCGCCCCCAACTCAGAC
>OOFC01005731.1:61768-78929 GCA_900323345.1 Pseudochromis fuscus
ACACACACACACACACACACACACCTACACAGACACACACACACACACACACACACACACACACACACACATACGTCTTGTTTTCCCAACCGCCCCCAACTCAGACCTTCCCAAAAGGTTTAGGAATTTAAACTGATGACCTTAGTTAAAGATCCTTGGTTCTTTAATGATTAACAGCACTTTTTTTTAGCTGCCAGGGAAACTGTGAGTCCTGTTTTCACACATTTTATTTTTGCTGATGTCTTTGTTTTTGAGAGTCTGTCTTTGTTAGTCCTAACTCCTCACCTTTGTTTCCAATAGTGCCTTCATCAGAGCACTGTTTCCAGAAAACCTCAACGCTGAGAAGAAAGGTCGACCCACAACTGCAGGCAGCAAAATAAAGGTAAAGTTTGAGTGTGTGTGTCTGTCTGTGTCTGTGTCTTATCTTGGTTTCTGTGGGATAAGCCCTGTGATGAGAGAATTTATTGGAGCGTCCTTCAGCATTCCCAGTCAGACCACTCTTGACTGTGACGTCTGTATCAGTCTCATCATCCTCTCTCCTGCTGTGTTGATGTTTGTAGAAACAAGCCAATGATCTGGTGAGCACACTGATGAAATGTACTCCGCACTACATCCGCTGCATCAAACCAAATGAGACCAAGAAGCCGAGAGACTGGGAAGAGGGCCGGTAAGTGACTGGTTCACTGTGTCCATAGAAGTAAAGCACATTCATCAAGTGACTTTAGCCAAGTGTAAGAGACGCATAGCAGCTCCCAAACTGAGACCAGGTTGTTCTCCTAAAAAATCCTTTTGCAAAAACCTCTTTAATAAGGTCTTTTTATTGGTGTGAATATCTTTAAATCTCTCTAATTTGTTTATGATGTGTAAATTAGAAGGAAATGATTGGAAATGACTAATTTCATTGAAGAAATAATGCAGCTGGTGGAGAGGTTTGATCAGAGGAAACGCATGATAAGAGATTTTACATTGGAAGTGTAGACAAGACGTATCCATGGAGTGAAGTGATAAATTGATACAATCTTAATCTAATAGATCGAACATGTGATATAAAAGAGAAAGCTCTGTAACGCACATTGCTTCAGGAAATGTATTATTCATCCCAGTGTGATAAACACAGACCAGGTCTCTGATTATTCTCACACAAAAGATAAACACAGCATCATTGTTCTGCCTTCTCCACCCAATTTGTTTGTTTTTTTCTGTTGTGGATGTTTTCTGTTCGTCTGAAGACATGTGTGAGACGTGTTTCAGTCATTTCCCCCTTTCTTTATTCCTTTGTTTCAGTTTCCCACTCTTTTTTTTTTCCACGCTCGCAGGTTTTGGGAACTTCATGTTCAGATACAGGGCAGTGTTGTATTGTTCAGAGCCTATGACCTTCCTGTTGTGAGTCGTGCACAGGGTGGCTCATTAATTAGCACCGGAACCGCTGTTTTCACGGGAAGTCTGAGTGGACTAAGTAGTGCTTCAGGTCTTTGTTTGAGGAAAAAGTTTGCAAAAAGCAGCTGGTTTGCATACAATGAGCCGCAATCATCTCTTCCGCCGGTGGAGTGAGAGCGTCATGTGCCACACACAGATTTTTGAGTTAAAGCTGAGAGCTGATAACGTAACGAATAAAGGCAGCTGTGGTTACCAATGAGATCTAAATGTTATGAAATGATGGAAGACATGGAGAAAAAAGCAAAACATCAGTACAGGTCCACGTTCACGTTTAATTCAAACAAAATCACATTAACCTGAAACATCCTACAGCATCCTGGCATTTAAATATGTATCACCATCATCGTTGAACCACCTGCAAAACAAAATCTTAAGGAGCTGGTCTCTCAATGAGTTTAAGGGAATTTTAAAGCACTTGTATGTCACACCTGACTTTTATTATCCCAGCCTGAGTGATTTTGCTATGTATGCTAAGTCTTTGAAGCCCTGTGTTTTTGAATGTCCATAATGCTGTTAGGAACATGCACTTTTATATTTATTTGTATGTTAATTTGTGTGTTTTTTTACTGGGTTACTTTCATTGTGTGAGCTGTTGCTGCCAGGACACTCCTGCAAATGAGGTTTTAACTCTCAAGAGTGTTTATTTCCTGTTAGAGAAAGTTAAATAAATAAATAATATGATACTCATCATGGATCCTTTTTTCTGTCTTTAGAGTGAAGCATCAGGTGGAGTATCTGGGTCTGAAGGAAAACATCAGGGTGAGGCGTGCTGGCTACGCCTACCGCAGAGTCTTCAGGAAGTTCCTCAACAGGTATCAGTCTGAGAGAGCCTCAGTAGCAGAGAGGCTGCCAGCTGTGACACAACAGATTCAAATTAAATAAATTAAACTGGTGTTTAATTAGGTAGCAAGTCACCAAACAGGTAACAAACAAACTCACACAACCACACCTCCCTCTGTGAAACTCGTAGGTACGCCATCCTGACCAAAGAATCCTGGCCAACGTGGCGAGGAGATGAGAAACAAGGCGTCCTTCATCTCTTACGGTCTGTCAACGTGGACCAGGATCAGTTCCAGCTTGGTCGTACCAAGATCTTCATTAAAGCCCCTGAGTCGGTATGTTTCACACCAGACTGTCACATATTCTGCTCCTTCACTTGTTTTTTCCACTCTCTAACACAGCGTCTTTGGAAAATGACCTACAAAGTAAAAACTTGCAGATCTACGTGTAACAACAGAAAAAGTCAAATCACTTGTTAGTCTCTCAGCTGCAGGAATCCTGTTTGTTAGCAGGGGGAAACTTTAACTCACCATTTTTACAGTAAACACCATAAAAGGGCACTACTGTCCCAAATCATGCTCAGATCCTTGTTGTCAGGGAGGAGATTGAACCCGACCCTTGTACCACGTCAGCACTGAGTCAACACTGCTCTGAAACTAAAACACAAGTACAGGCTGTGGTTGCAGAGTTTGGGGGGACATCGTAAAGGCTTGTCTTTTTCCACCATTACTACTTTTTTTTTCAGGATTCTTATGAAAGCGGCGCTTGTGTGAAGGCTGTGCTCTCACTTATTAACATTTGTACACATCATGCACTGAGCTGCGCACACACACACACACACACACACACACACACACAGATGTATGTTTAGCAGCCTATACACAGACATCTTAGTCTTAATTCAGGCCTTACAGCTGATCCTGAATGCCTTTACTTATTTATTGCAGCCGTCCACTGCCAAGAGTCCCCATCCCCCACACTGCCAGAGTCCCAGTCATTGAGGTGTGCTTATGAAACGCAAATATCACACAGGGCGGACCGCTGAAATGAGCTGCCAGGCTTCTCAAAACAAGCCCCTGTGTCTGATAAGACACTGACACCAGCTAATTAGCTGTATGACTGAAGTGTTTCTGTTGGATTTAATAAGAGAAGTTTGTTTGACACCAGGCCAGATGTTGAAGACATTTTCTCCTCCAGAGTGATGATGGATGAGTTGGTGGCTCACTGTTTGTCAGAGGACTGGAGCAGCCTATAAAGAGTTATAATTTATATGTGAATTGATTTAAAAGTAAAGTAGAAAATGCATTTCCTATTGAACATGCTGTCTGAACACTAAGCTGAAATCATCTGCCAAGAGCTGCTCAGAAATAACACCAAAAAACACATAAAATTTAGAGAAAAGTAATTTTTTTTTCTGTTTTTTTTTTTATTTAAACATTAATAAAAGTCAGAAGAAGGTTGGCTGATTGGTCACTGTCACTGTCTGAGTCAGTGACTCACTACATTTTTCTGCCCACAGGTTTTGTGGATGAAGTTTGATCTGTTGTGTTTTGGTTTTGCTTGTGGTTCGTTCCTCTTCTGTCACACAGCCTGTGGCCGGCTGTGTCGATGCCAGGCCTGTTACAGGATGTTTAGTCTGCCAGGGAGAGGTTACAGAGTGTGATTGCACGTCAAGAGGCCCGTCAGGAAATGACATAGACTGGTAATGAAGTTGGGACAGAGTCAGCTCCTGATTCAGGAGGTGGTAAAATCACCATCTATCTCTCTGTTTGAATTTTCTTCGCTGAGGAACAGCAACACAAAGTATACAAATGTTTTCACAGAATAAAGGTTGTGGGTTTTGTTACTTGCACTGAAAACACATTAGGAAAGATATCTTCGAGGATTAGTTCGAGTAAAACAGTTTCAGTAATAATATGGGCACCTGACTATTTTAAGACTTTCCACTGTAATGAGCTGAGATAATGACACTGACTCTACAGGAGTCAGGGGTGAAACCTTCCTTCTCCCACTGAAAAGCAATAAAAGTTTACAGTGAAGTGGAGAGCAGAGAGCTGTCTTTGTGTATTCAACTGTGGATGTCAGGGTGTGTGCAGTCATTTCTTCCACTCAGTATGTGTTAGGTGTGTTTGGCTTTATGCACTGAGGTGTGTGCTGAGTGTCTTTGTTTGTCCTCGCAGCTCTTTCTGCTGGAAGAGACAAGGGAGCGCAAATTTGATGGCTACGCCCGGACCATCCAAAAAGCCTGGAGGAAATATGTGGCCCGCAAGAAGTATGTTCAGATGAGGGAAGAAGGTAAGTGAGGTCACATCTCACTGCTTCATGATGTGTCTGCCACTGTCTCCATCTCACACCATCTTTCCCTGGGTTCATTCAGCTTCTGACCTGCTGTTGAACCGAAAAGAGAGGCGGCGACACAGCCTGAACAGAAACTTTGTAGGTGACTACCTGGGTATGGACGACAGGCCCGAGCTTCGGCAGTTTCTGGCCAAGAGAGAAAAGATCGACTTTGCAGACAAAGTCACAAAATATGACCGTCGGTTCAAGGTAGGATTCCTCCAGTCAACTTGTTTTTTTGTTGGTTTTTTTGGTTCAGTAAATGACAAAACATTTATCTACTTGTTGTGTTTTTTCTTCAATGTTTAGGGTATTAAGAGAGACCTGATCCTGACCCCAAAATCTGTGTACCTGATTGGACGAGACAAGGTGAAACAAGGACCAGAGAAAGGGCAGGTGACCGAGGTGCTGAAAAGGCGGATTGATGTGGAGAAGATCTTGGCAGTGTCTCTCAGGTACAAACTGCTTTCAGTCCACAGTGCCCTCAGATCTGGGAAAGCCATAGTCTATCCCAGCTGTCAACGGGCAAGACATGGAGTCCACCCTGGACCGGTCGCCAGCCTGTCGCAGGGCTTATACGAGTACGAACAACCATTCAGACTCACACCTATGGTTAGTTTAGACTCATCAGTTCACCTTACTGTGGAAGTGTGCACGGAGAAAACCGTGTACACTCATGCACAGGGACAACATGCAAACTCCACACAGAAAGACCTGAGCCGAGACTCGAACCCAGAACCTTCCTGCTCTGACGCGACAGTGCTAATCACTGCAGTGGCCGTCTTAATATAGTGTGATATCATACTATAATATGATGTCATAGTATATAGAGCAGGGGTGCCCAATCCTGGTCCTCGAGGGCCCCAATCCTGCATGTTTTAGATGTGTCCCTCTGCCAACACACCTGATTCAAATGATCAGCTCATCATCAAGCTCTGCAGAAGCCTGATAACAATCCTGATCGTTTGAATCAGGTGTGTTGGAAGAGGGACACATCTAAAACATGCAGGATAGGGGCTCTCGAGGACCAGGATTGAGCACCCCTGATATAGAGTGATGTCATATTATACTATGATGTCATATTACTACATATCATAAAATAATATCAGTTTCAGATACTGTTGATCCTGTCCTGTTCCTACGGTGTAGTCTGTAGAGTTGTAGACAACTTGTAGCTGTTCCTCCTCCACAGCACCAGGAAACAAAGTTTCCAGTTACATTGCTCCAGACAGACTTATGCTTGACTGTTTTATTTCTCTACATGGTTTTAATGGAGGCCCACAGTAGTTCAACAGACACAGAAGTAATTTCTTCACCACGTTGTTCTTTATACCGTCCAATCACTAATGACAACAACATGTGCCAAACATAGTCCATATGTTCATTCTATCTACATAAGTCATCTTTAGCTGTTACTTCCTGCTGCTGCGCCACCTCCTGTTTTCCAGCAGATTTACCTGCTGCTGCAGTTCACAAGAATTTATTTTTCTTTTTTTTTTTTTTTTTTAACCATTTATCCTGTTGTTGTTTCAACAAATGGTTAAAATCTTGATGAGAGTGCCTTGACAATACCCTCTGTTTAATCTCGAGAGGGTCCTGATGGCTAAACAGAAAAATATACTTGTATGAGTATAGGTAGATACCAGGCAGAAATGATTTTCCTAAGCAAGACAATTGCTGATGCAGGTTGTCATGCAGGGGTCCTACATATAATCTGTATACACTGCACTGCAGAAAGTCATGAATCTACTTCAAAGTTATAGTCCAATTGCACGAGTTCCCATGTTCCTGTAAATGTCACACAAGAGACGCTGAAAACATGTGGACTGTATTAAACTATTGTACATGTTTGTATGTGCAGATCTGACTGAAAGCTGTTTGGTCCACATCTCAGCATCGTTTCAGAAAAAATAATACACAGTCAGAAACATGATCATGAAAGAATGCAGACGAGTTTACTACTGCAGAATAAAAGGAACTGAAAGACGTGTGGCTCCTTTGTTGTTGATGAGAACGCTGTATGACTTGTTGCAGAGGTAGAGCTGTCGGTGCGAGCATGTGGCTTTTGAGTCAGTGGGGTAATACGGACCAGGTGGTGCAATGAGCGAAAGCAGGAGTTGTAAAAAGCTCATCAGAGAAAAACTCCACTTCACTGGGAGGAACAAAGTATCCTTGTGTGGGTTACGGGCACAAGCTGTCTTCCCTCTTCAGATGTGAGCCGCTTTGTGAGGCCCTTGATGCAAATGTGAAAGCGGACTCTGACTCTCCATGTTAGCCTCCATCAGAGCACAAAAAGCAGAACAAAACTTCATGCAAAAGCCATTTTTCTTAACAATTGTTTCTTATCACATCTACTGTCAGGATCTTAAACGTTGCATGCCTCTTACTCAGTGCTTTGTTGCTTGTTTCAGCACAATGCAAGACGATTTCATGATTCTGCATGAGCAGGAGTACGACAGTCTGCTGGAGTGTGTCTTTAAGACGGAGTTCATCAGCTTACTGGCCCGAAGGTTTGAGGAGAAAACTCAGAGGAAGCTACCACTCAAATTTAGTAACACGTAAGTTTCAACTTATTTGTGAAGCTCAAAGACGCTGAAGAGTTGAGAGAAGCTGACACAAAATAAAACTCAAAATCCTTCATGTGTGCCATCCTCAGACTGGAGATGAAGTTGAAGAAGGAGAACTGGGGCTTCCTGAGCGGGGGCGGCTCCAGGCAGGTCATGTTCGTCCAGGGTCAGGGAGACATGCCTGTACTGAAGCCTTCGAGTAAATCTCTGCAGGTCAGCATCGGCCCCGGGCTCCCGAAGAACACACGTGAGTATTAACACACCCAAAGCAGATGTGTGACATGTTCTTATAATGAGCTGTGTGTGAGGTGTGGATTAAAGTCAGTGATCAATTAGGCAACATCAGCCTCAAAACACACAACAAATACTTGATGGCACAGAAGCTGCTGGTGTGTTAGAATATGATATTATATACAGGTATATAGTTTCAGACGTGTTTCATTTGATGTTTTTGTACACGTAATCATTTTCAAGGAGTCATTTTTACATTTATGATTCACATTTATTTGAACTCATACGACTATACATTGATTTTTACATTTAACATAGCATTGTCTAAATGATAAAGTTACTGAAACCCAATATTTTGACTTCACAAAAATGACTTGACTGTCTCTCTACTACAAAAATCTCTCCTTTAGGCCCATCCAGGAAGGGTGTCAGTCAGGGTCGCTCCAACACGTCCAGAACCCACCAGAACATCCCATCCCGAGCTGCACCAGGACCTCCAGGTACATAATTCAGGTCTCACAGTGTTTGAGCCGCCTGTCCAACATCCATGACACGGACCAGCTGATCCACGTCTTTTCTGTCTGCAGTTGCTCATCAGAACGGAGGCTTGAAAAACACCAACCACGTAGCCAATCAGAGAAACTCACAGCATCACGGTCAGAGGCATCCTTCATCCGGCAACTCAACGCGTCCCTTCCTGCCCACAAACATCAACCAAGTGAAGGAGCGAGGCAGCAGCCGACCGCAGCCAAACCTGGACTGTCTGAAAGTCCCAGATCAAGGAGCTGCAGGGTGAGACACATCAGTCCCTGCAGTACAGTCCCTACAGTACAGTCCCTGCAGTACAGTCCCTACAGTACAGTCAGTCAGGAACAGACACAGCACATGTAGGGAAAAAGACCTCACTATCACGGTCACAGGGTGGATTTCAATGCAGTTATCAGTATTTATCCAGACTTCATACTGCAGCAAATCTCCTATCTGTTGTTCAGTTTCATCTTGTGACAAACATTTAGTTTCTTTTTGGCGTCCAGTTCGTTGGGATTTTAGAGACATTAAATGGTTTTGCATCTTTGGTGCTTCGCTTGGCAACTTTTTTTGTGAACGCTCTTTGTTGACATCTCACTGCTAAAAACATAAAAGTTTCAGTGTCACAGTAGAAACAGAAAGGTGTAGTAGTGTGATGTGGAAATCACTCCCAGTAAACATAACAGTAGCAAGATAAGTTTTTTTTCATTGGCACTAAGATCAATTAGTCTTATTTTTGAAATTTCTAACATCAGTGTAAGAACTTGCTTCATGTTATTTTGTCCTGTAAAGATGAAACGTATAGATTTAATAGATTTAATGAGGCCCAGCACTGTAGCCGTGTGATTCAGTTAGTTCAGGTTCCTCTTGGATGAAGTGTTCACATCATTATGACGACTGTTTACAAATTATATTTTCTTGATTTGCACATGGTTTGGCCAGTGGTGCTTACATGTGTATTTATTAACTGTCAGACAGCAGGAGTAAAGACACCGTATGATGTTGTGGTTCAGGGTCTCAGAAATGGGCACCATAGACACACACTAATACCCATACTTGTGTTTCTATAATTTGACATAATCTGGACAATGTATTCTTTTGTAGTACTCAAGACAGACGGCCAACTTCAAATGGAGGAATGTGAGTTGTATTTGCAGTGTTTTGGGTGGTGGTGCAGGTTTAGAAAAGCTTTCTGCGGCAGGACACACCAACGCTGCTTCTCTTGTAGATGTTAGGTTCAAACTCCTGACTGTAGTCTGCAACTAATATTTCATTTATGCTGATGCTGAGTTTCACTGTTACCAGATTCTTTAACAAGGTGGATCTTTCATTCTGAGATGAAAGATCTTTGAAAGAGTTCTTGTGAGTGTCCATATTTGCTGTGCAACTTTTTTGAATTTTAAAGCTTCTTCTGAAAGCACATAGACTGGAAGGAGTTCATATTCTTGTGCAGTAAATACATATATTACACATGTTTCAACTAACTGTTCTCTGAGCTGGCACTTTGAATAATGTGATCCTTAGTTAGCTAAGTAGAGTTCACTGTCATGGTAATATATATGATAACAATGTGGGGGTTTGCAAGGAAATGATTGCAGCCAATATGTAGATCATTACACTGAGTAATTAAAGCACTGCTGACTCAGGATCAACACTCTACTCTCCAAGGCTTCATAAACACTTTAGATCTTTTGTGCACACAGTGATAGCATGTGCTGTATCACCATCTTGTGGCTGATTGATGAACTGCTGCTGTTTAGTGAAAGAATCAGGAAGCATCGTCCACACTTCATGTTCACTGTAAACACTTTGTTTTCTGCTTGATCACAATGTGGACGGGAAAATGAAAAATCCTCAAATTGAAGCTGGAAAGTTCACAAACAACGCAACAAGATGGTTATTATGCATGCACTTGTATTTTGGGATGTACTTTGTGAAACATTGAGGAGCCTCCGAGCCACCGCAGCACAGAGGACTGAACTGTTTCTCTGGAGGCAGCTCGCTCTGACAGCTGTGTGGTTTCTCTCTTTGTCTTGTGATCCCTCAGGGCCCACAGACCATCAGCCACCAGGCCTCCGCCGGGAGGAGGACGACCCAAGCCCGCACCCAAACCCAAACCCCAGGTGCCCCAGTGCAAAGCTTTGTACGCCTACGACGCTCAGGACACGGACGAGCTCAGCTTCAATGCTGACGACATCATCGACATCATCAAAGAGGGTGAGCACAGGAAAAGACGACTGATGTTTTGTTTAGTGTCCCTGTACAGGACACTAATTTAGTCATGTTTGTCGATCAGATGCATCCGGATGGTGGACGGGACGACTTCGTGGAAAGCAGGGACTTTTCCCCAACAACTACGTCACCAAGATCTAGGAGCTGCTGGTTTACAGCGTGGGGCGGAGAGTCTGCTGCTGACCGCCTCAGAGGACGAGACGGAGCTGACAGCTGGAGAGAGACGCACTGTGAGACACTTCCTCCACTACTGCCTTATACTAAATGAATGTAACTCTCGGTTACACCACCAGACCAAAAGATCATCGGGCTTGAAGTAAGGGCTCTTCTCTACAGACAAGAAGACTGTTTGACCCCAGGGTCTGTTTTTCTCCACAGTCCCTTTGAGTACTGAACAAAACTATTTATTGTATTTATAGCTTTCTGTGTTCTGTCATTTATCTCTTGCTGAGGATTTGCGCTCAAACATTTTGAAGCGTTGGAATGAAATCTGCTAAATCTGTGGGACCAGGCTGTGATTTTTACTCTCAACATGTTGTTTTTTTTTTTTTTTTAGATGAAGGTTTTTATTGCTGAAACAAACATGGTTGTCTCAGTGTCCAAACTGAAGTGACTGCTGTTTTACCAGGAATATTTATTTTGGTGCAAAGCTGTAACTGCTTCCCAGGAACAGACGGCCTTTAAATCACCTCACTGGGGTTTTATAGATTTTAAATACCAAAGCAATGTACACTTTTCTACGTCTGTTCTGAAAACAGAAGGCAGTATAAGTGGTGAATCCCCTGGAAAACCACTTCCATCTTCATGTGTTGTTGTTGTTGTTGTTTTTGTTCTTCATTCACACCAGTATATTTTAGACAAACAGTAGAGGCCATGTATCCTGAAACCTGAGCATGCTGTCTGTGGTGTATTAGCACTTTATTGGTACAGGTACTACCTTGGACACAGACACCGTCACTCGTTCATGCCACAGCCAGTAAATCAAGTCTATGAAGGACAGATTGCCAAGCTAGCAATAAGCCGACGTAGTGAGGAGAGTAATTAGTTTTTATGAAGTGATACAAACAGGCATTTTAGATCTGATTCTGTATATGTGTTCATATGTAGCAGTACGCCTGTTGTTGGTTAGAAAATAAATTAATTGTTTTGTATTTTCTCTGAAGGATCTTAGTATGCTGTTTTTTTCCCCTCTTCTTCTGATACTCACAGGGCTGCTTTGTTTCCAGTTCAGCTACAGCCGGATGATATCTTAGGGTGAATCCGTTTTTGTTTTGTCAAGTGCAAAAGTTGTTTTAGGTGAAAGAAATGTGTTGACATTTTTCCATGGCACTACGAAGAAATCCTTTTGCTTCCGCTCGACTGTTTCTGCAGATCCGTTGCACTGCTGTTGCATTACTTACACATTCCTTTGTTTTGTTTTGTTTTTCTAAATCTAATAACCACATTATGCTCTAGTCAGTACAAACTGCTGGGACTCCTGTCAGACAACTTCTGCATCATCAAATATAGTTTGATCTGGGATGGTTGAAAACATCCTTGTGCAATACATAACAGTGGACAAGTCTTTTAATAAAGCATGTAATATTGCATATTTAACTGTTTCAGTTTCTTTTATTATCAGAGAAATACACAACCATCAATCTGTGGGTTATGTTTATTACCAGATTTATGTAAGTGCCTGATTGCAGTTGAAGATTTTACTGAGATTATTTGTTCAAGATCTTCCAACAGCTGGTGATATGATTTTGATATGATATGATTTTTTATAATTCATGCAATTCTTAATTAAAAAAAAAAAAACATCTTAGTAAAATCTGTGTAAACTGAAACAAAAATGGTCAGAGGACATACTGTCAGTGTCTTCAGTGGTTATTTGTTTCATGGACTCTAGTATAACAACAATAAAGGCAAAAATAGTGTTGAGTGAAAGAAAACATTTTACCTAACCTGCTGTGAACTTTTACTTCCAATAGATATGACTGGTATTTTTAATGGACGACATGTTGACAGGTCACAAAGCACAGGTGTAAATCCTCGTCATGGTTTACTGGAAGACTTGAGATAAAGTTTTAATGTTGGCAGTGACACATGTGCTTTCCCTGCTGTGAAGACTCAATGAGACTTCACCTGATAGCAGTGCAACAAAACATCCTGGTTTGTTCCCCGGCTGTTGCATCAAATCATGACTTCTGAACAGCTCATCCTTTCCAGATCTGAAGCTCCTTTCCTGTTTAACTCAAATAAACATACAGAAACATTTCAGTCTGTCATTAATCTATAGATCTGAACATCACTACATTGATTGCTTTGTGTATATTATTAGTGAGTACTGTCAGGAACTTTCCATTTGCTTTGAATAAAGAGCTCAATCTGTTTGTATCCTTGACTGAAATCAACAAACACTTCTGTTTACAGCTGCACTCACTGCCACATGAAGCGATGAGTCTTCATCTTCAGGAGGCACCATGTCTTCAATGGAGCTTCATGTCCACCTTGTGGCTGCAGTAGATGCTGCAGCTGTTTTCACTGTCGGTTTAAACTTCATTATCATCACCTTACAGGCCTCAGCCTCTGCACTATAGTTGTGGCTGTTGTTTAAACCAGTACACACTTATTCTGTTTGACAAAACTGATTTGACCTGATTCACCCATCTGTGTTTACTGCATTGACCTCCATGTTGGAAGATTATCACTGTTAAAATGAATAATCTGTAAGTTTTCACACATCTTACTTATGTTTCAGTCATTTTCAAAAATATTTTTAGATTTATTGTTAAAATTACAAAATAGACACATTTTTCATAATTTGTATTTATTCTGTATTGATTAAACTACTAAATTCAAGTTCTTTACTGTAAATACATTTCTAAAAGTTGAAAAACTTACAATTAACAGTAAAAAATAAAGCTGGTTCTGTAATTTTATATTTTATATTATATTTGATATCTTGTATAACTAAAGAAGCTCTTACAACAAAAACCTTACAGAATCGATTGTGGTTTTTGTTTGTACATGAGCAAATATATCAGTATGGTGTGTATTTTGGGCACTTCAGGTAGCAAAACATTGTTTTTTTGTATTTTAAACCTACATTTTTGTAGTTGTGTTACAACAATTTAGCAAGAACTGTAAATGTAATATTAAAGCTTGAAATCATCGCTGGTAGAATCCACACACTTGTTTAAAAGCTTTGACAACATTCACTCAAACATCTGATTCTCAAAGAGGACGCCAAGAAAGGACTCAAGAGTTATCCAAGTTTATTAATATTATTTTTTAAAACTAATATAAATCCCACAGAATATGATCCTGGTGCCTTTAAGTCAATGAATGCATGGATACCTGCTTTAAGTACTGCATTTCAACACTCCATTCAAAATATTTTTTTTTTCCTTTTTAATATTCATCAGAGTGGAAATACATGGCCTCAGCACACTGTCATATTCACTACTATTCTCCTACCTTTTTCTCTCTTGTGCAAGTCTATGCGAGTGAGTTAGTCAACAGTATTAGTGTTTTTCTTTCTGCAGCGGCCAAATTGGACGCCGCTGCTCAACTACAGAGAGACAAAAAGGGAGGGCGGGTAAAATGGTTCTGAAGTGTGAGAACAAACAGTAAATATTTATCTCAAATCGAGCTGTGTATTTCCCTCTGAACACACACACACAGGAAATTAAAAGTCAACACCACTGCCAGTATCAAATTGACAAAATGATCCCAGGTTTGCAGGCTTGTGTGAAATTTCTTAAACACATGTAGACCTGAGATCATCTCACAGAAAAACCTAGTTAAGCATCGCAGGCCCGTCTGCGGGGGACCACCCCCAAGAAAATGAAGAAAAGATTCACAGCAGATCCCGACAATCGTTCAGTTTAGAAAGAAGAACAGTCAAGAGAGGGAGGAGACATTCTTTTTCTTGTTCTCTAAAATACATCAGATGGTGATGAAAACGGTGCTGGAGGAGGGAGGTGTCATCGTAGCAAAGCATGTGCATATTCTGGGAGTGAGGTGAACATTAGAGTTTATTTCCACTCTAGAAATACTGGGTGTGCACTAATACAGCAGCTGATCTGTTAACATATTTCCCTAGTTAGGAATGTTTGATTTACTTAAAAAACATCTTTCACTAACAATCAACATCTTCTAAACATAAACTAATCAATACAATGATTGGTAAAAACGAATCCTGCAATGTTATTTTTTTTAAACCGGAGGTTGACATTCTATTCTAGTAAAGCAAGGCATTAGGTTTACAGAAATGCATCTTTACTAGAGCAGCTATCCTCACCTGCAACTTGTTAGGCTGTGTTAAGCCCACATTTATATGTGCAAAGAAATGCATTGCAAGGAAACATGCAGAGAAACAAAACAAAAATGACACTTGAGGAAACAATCAAAAGCTACATAAAAGCTTTATAAATACAATAAAATCTTAAACCCTTAATGGAGAATTCTAGCTGTTGTAGTAATATGTGATAGCTGGCACTCTAGGCTCAATGCTTTTTTGTCAGATGTTTTTTTTTTGTTTTTGTTTTTTAATTTTCTCGTAGTAGAGCTGCGCAGGTAATTCATGCCATCTTTGGTTGACTGCAGTACTGAAGAGAAAATTAATATGATCTCAAAATAAATTTTCAACAAAAGGGGTTGTTAGAAAAAAGAAAACAGCATCAACTCTCAGCAGACAACTGCGCCTCAATGTCCACTCTGCAGATGGGGCACTTCTTATTGGTGAGGAGCCACTGGTCCACACACAGCTGATGGAAGAGGTGCATACATGGTAGGCGCCTGCAGGACAGAGGGAAGACAGAGGTGAGGAGTTGTTTTTCATTCATCTACACGTACACTGCACCAAACTTCAAAACACCTGGCTACAATGTGCTCCAACACTTTGCTGTGTGACATTTTTTTCTGCTTTTTCCTAATTATTAAAAGTCGAGGCTCTTATTACCCAACCTCTGTATCCTCGAGGTTCACTTGTCCAATAACAATTAAGAAAAAAAGCAGAGTGCCACCTCTCCAATGAAACACTCGCTCCTTCATTACCACAAACACACTGTCGTTTATTTTGAGCCGATCCCACACACATCATCCTGCTGCTCTACATACTCCAACAGCGCACCAAATCCGCCGCTGAAAATAGTCTCTGAACAAATACACCATTCACTGCCTCTTAAATAATGTTTCTTAAAAACCACCAGCTGCTTTAGGAAATTGTAAAAATGAAACTTATACACTTTTTCCCACTGGGTTCACACCTTAGTGGCACAGAGCTAACACTGTGTTAGTTTAATAGAATTTGTAGATTTTCTCTTTTAAACGTGAGGTTTTCATAGTTTCGTTTCTTTTCTTTTTTACGAACAGGCTGTTTTCTCTGACCATTATTCATAACTAACAAACAGATTCTGCCTCAAACTTTAACTCAAGAGTTTTTTTTTACTGTCTTGTTGAATATATATACAGCTCGCTCAGTCGACAGTGAGAGAAAACAACGTTCCTCCAGGACTGTGGTGCTACATCAAACAACACAGACCTGAGCAGGACTACAGGGAGTCAAATATGCAAACAGCACAGGACAGTTGACAGGTCACTCAAACAGTCCAGTGAAGACAGTGAAGCACAGTCCAGTAAAGACTTTTAGTTCAAGGAGGCACAACCTCCTCCAGTTTTTAAACTTTAACTAATGAACTACTATCTTCAAAGTGGGAGAACTGGAAGGTATCAACAACTTTAATCTCCTAAAAAAATATTCAAGATAAAAATCCAACATGACAAATATTTTTCTTTCTTTCTTTAACCAACAGAGGGCAGAAAGATCCTCTTTGTGCCAAAAGCAGCGGGCAGGGCAGAGCAGAGCAGAGGTCGGTAATTTTAAGGCGCTCTGGGATTTTCTGCTGATTATCTGAATACCTTTGGGTTTTGAAAAAAAAAAAAAAACACCTCATGAGACTGTGGGAAAATGAAGCAAATGCACCTGCTATCACACCTGCCTGTGTTCATAGACACGCCCCTGAAAGCATAACTGAACACAGTCAAAACCACAAACAGCAAGGGGGACAGAGAAGTGGGAGGGGAGACATTTACCTGACGTCCTCCCCCTCCTCCAGTATTGACAGACAGATGGTGCATTTTTCTTCTGTGTCTTCATCTGCCCCCTCGTCTTCATCTTGCTTACCATGCAGCTTTCTCTGTGCGGGGAGAAACATTTGGAAATATGACTTTTGATGAGCAGCACTGATGAGTGAAGTTGCCTCAGCAGATACATTACAGAAGGTTAATAACAGTTCACTCTGTTAAACACATTAAACTGCTCAACTAAAACCCTGTGCTAAAGTTACATTTAACATTTTTATATATAAACAAAAAAAAACAATACTGCCCATAACTATATTTAAAACAAAAATTTCAACAAATAATAAAAAAAAAACCCATTACATTAATACATTTTGGGGACAGAGAGAATGGTCATTTTGTCCTGAAACAGAAAAACTTTCTATCTGCTAAACAAATCAAAGTTATTAGCCGAATTCTGTGGCCCCCAAGACTAATAACACTAACATCTACTGTACATGTGAGCAGAGACATGTTTCCAAATTGACTTGTTCATTATTTCTCACCGATTCTGGGGTTGCGTGCATATTTTTCCCAATAGATGCCCAAGCTTCAGGAGTTAACTGTTGGTCAATGTCTCTCTCCAACACCTTCTGTATTGGGTGGCAGGGTGTTAGATTGCTTATTTAGATACATTTGGAAACCACTAAGGAAAATTTTCCCCAACAATATCTTCACAGCTGCAATCTCTGGTAAAAAGAAACTACAGTATTTCTAAGTGTTGGCAAAACATCAAATGTTTGAAACGAGCACAAAAGACCACTACGCACTCTGTCCCAGAATAAACTTTAACATGCACAGCTATATGCAGTCATCTTCCAAATCTATTACACAGTACACACACACACACACACGCACACTGTCGAGTTCTCACCTTTTTGTACTTGTGTGGATAAGTGCACCTCTCTATGGTTCCCTGAGAGGCTCCTCGGTTCACAGTC
>OOFC01005736.1:4457-27738 GCA_900323345.1 Pseudochromis fuscus
CAAAGACAGAACTTGGATAAGACTCTGCTGTCGTTTTTAATTGGTTTGTCTCTCCTGAGAGGAGCCCCAAATCTGGAAGGTTTTAGATGTTGAGCCTTCTCCTGTATATGACTGTAAGTTTTCAAGGCTGTGCATTTACATCAGTGCGATTGAGCATACATATAACACCACAGCGGTTGAATAACCAGCTAAAATTAGAGACCTGCCTTCACCGACGTCACCCTCTGCGGTGGCGGTTAACCAGGCGATGAACCCTGCTCGATAAAACATTGTAAATGGCAAATTTAACGGCTTGTTCTGGAGAAGTGTTAAACCCGTGTTTCTTACCTTAGTTACGTCAGAAAGTCGGTACTGCTCACACCTCACAAAAAGCTAAATCACAAGTTGCAATAGTAAAGAGCACTTTAATACCCCAGTTCATATGCTCATTTTTATCTCAGTGAAAGTGAGAATCTGTTATTGTCACTTCCTGGTCCCCCCAGTGTAGTCGATGAGGAAGTCATTAAAAAAGTAACAAGAACATTACACTGTATTTCCACCTCAGAAACAAAGTGCGACAATTCATAAATCCAAAAGGTGCAGAAAAAGTAATATGTGTTTTTATGCCAGTAAAAGTGAACTGCAGTAATCAAGTCTGCTTGAAATACTCGAAACTGATGTCCGACTGTTAAGCAGAACCAGGAGGAGGGAGCAGATCAGTTCAGTTTTAGTTGGTTTACTGGAGATTCCCAACAACAGTAGAAATAAAATAAGGGATGCAGCCTTTGTCAATTACACCCCAAAGCTCTGCAACACACTGTCTGGAGATATCACAAAGGTATTTCAAAGCCTTCACTTCACACTATGCACTGCTGCACTTCTTTTAAACTCAATTTCTTCCTATTTTATTTTCAAACATATTCTTATTGTGAGAGAAATTTTCATACCTCTGTGTAGTCAGTCCAAGGTTTGGTGTCAATAACAAAAACAAGACTCCTCACCAGAGTGCAATTAGTGACTTACTGTTGTGTCTACAAAGATGTGCCCCTAGAAAACTCAAACATCCTCCGGTCTTTGTAGGAGTGGACCATCATGCATGTGGAGATGAAAGACATCCAGATTGAATAATTACCCTATAAACCAAGATACCTCTCAGAATTAAATCGGCAGTACCGTTGTCAATTTGTCTTCTCTCCTTTTTTTATTTTTGCAATTTTGTATGAAAGGTGCTACACATATGAAGCTTATTGTTATAACAAGACAGATAGCAGTAACTCTAAACTTTAGCTGTTGTAAGAGCTCAACTCCAAAGAAGAAAAAAAAAATCTCACCAATTTTAGATCTTTATCCTCTGACAGACGTAAGAGTTCACAGACCTCACATTTGAAGAATCCTCACTGTATCTTCAGTTCAAAAAGTTCCCTCACTGCTGTCAGAAGGAGTTTATATGAGAGCAGAGGACCAATGTGACTTTGTGTTACCCACTGAAAAGCATCTCCTGGCTTTCAGTGTCCAACAGCTTCAGAGAGCAGGGTGTATGTTTTAAATTGCGTGGAGTGCTTTCAAATGTGATCTGTGGATGTGGTACTTGGAGAGTTGCATCAGTATAACCTTCATCCAAAAGTGGGAAAAACTATTTTCTAATTTGAAACTAAAATGCACTCAGAGGGCACAAACCTCCGCTAAGGCATAATCCATGTCTGAGCTCTATCAAATTGTCATTAGCATCCTGTATGTGTGTGTAGATTTTCAACAGGATTCATCTATAAACTGTTCAGTTTGTTCCTACAGCTTCCTTCTTCTTCTTCCTCTCCGGTTCGTAAAAGCAGAATTTTTTGTATTTCAGGTACGATCCTTTCCAGTCGGATCTTGCCCAAAATTTAACCATTTGTTCCTTGGGTAACACCTTATCTCTTCAAAAAAATGTGTTAGGTAGTTTTCCACAGTGCTAACAAACTAAAACGGGGAAAAAATACAACGTATTGGATTGATGTGATGAATGATGGCCTTATAGACTGTGTGTAGAATGAATGAAGCTAATGTAGTGTCACCCATTGGTTTGTGGACTCGCATTTTGAACTCAGGAGTTTTGCATTTGAATGTCACCATGGTTGTCATTTGGAGCCAGAAGTGACCATATTTGGATATGAAGGGAGGAGTCAGGAGACGGGTCTGAACATTGAACCCGAGGTCACTGCCCAATGTGCGTGAGATTCAAGGTCAATCAATCAAACTAACCCCGACCCCTGTTAGAGCCCAATATGTAACAATGACCCAAATCATGATAAGAAAAATGTAACAAACCCCAAAACGTAATAACTGGTCATTTTGTGTCATTGTCACATATCGGGCTCTAACCACGCCCCCAAATCTTCCTGTTTTTAAAGACTAATATCTACATAACGATGAAATAATTTTCAGATGGACCAGATCACTTAGAAGAAGTGTTGACTTTAGCTAATGACATCAGAATGACTGTGTTGACTGAGCATTTCAGGATTGAAAATACCCCCCAATTGCTTCAACCATACAGCTCATGGTTAGTCCCCAGACAGGGTCTCAGGGTATAACTTCAAACAACACCCTTAAGAGGTCACAGAGTTACTTTAAAGAGTAGTCTTTTAGAGTCAAACCTATGATCGAGTGTAGTCTACTGTCAATAACTCTGACAATAGGAATACAGACGGCCATGCAGCCGTTAACTCTATGAATCGCGCTCTACTGCATCTGCTGATATCCAAAAGGCCTCAGGTGTTAGCTTGTTCTCCCCACATGCGCAGTCGGCCTCTCTGTGAACAGCTGACTAGACAGCAACCAGGAAACTGGCAACCATCTGGCGCCACTGGGGAGCCCGGTACCCTCCCCTCCCTCCCTCCCCAATAGTATTCATCGCAAACGGGAGAACTCAAGGGGGGAAAGTACAAGCACAAATTAGGATGTAGCACATAATCTTAAAGTTTTCTTGCACTGTTTGAGAATTACTTTTAATTCTGGAGGGACTTGGTAATCTACATCAAACAACATCTGTGACAGTCAGGGTGTGAAGGGGGTATATCAGTTAGCAAGACGGTTAACAGACAGTCATGAAAAGCTTTTTAACTTCATATTGTAAGCGCTGCACTACGGAAACATCTGGCTTCTTTATAAGTACTCCTTGAGAGTATTGCAGTGTGTTTTGCAATTACCCATATCTGCCTTTGGGATTTTTTTTTTTCTAATATTATCACTACTGCTGCATCTGAGCCCAGAGTGTTGGTCTTAAATGTTATTATTTTTTTATTTTGGCTCTTCAGCATGGATTCCCGTCCCCTAAGGTGCCCAGAAGTATTATGGTAAACTTATAAAGGTAACGCAAGGTCAATGCCCAGTCGCCGCTGCCTGATGATCAGAAATTTCCCTCAGTAATAGTACAATAAGGCTTATTACTGTAGGCGACTGAAGGCTCACTGTCACATCCCATCAGCTTTTTGATTCATTAAAAAGCTCCTTCTAAACAACAGGTGTTATCATTATTATTATTATTATTTCCCATTTATTGCTCCATAGACTTTTATTTTTCACCAAAAAAATCACCTGTTTTGTTGGAGTTTTGTGACAGAAAGTCGACAAGACCTCAACATCAGCACTGACAAATATTAAATTAGTAGCTGTCATTCAGTTGCACAAATATTATGGGCTCTGCACCAGTAATTGCTGCCTTTCAAGCAATGTATGTAAGGTTTTAAAAAATGTTTGTTGTATCGTGGTAATAATAACTGTCATATCTTACAAACTTACTTCCCTGTTTGCCTTTAAAGCCTTGACTTTAAAAGATTTTTTTTTTGTTAACATTGCAGTCCTTGTTGTTGCCAACCCAACAAATAATAAAACATTTTACATAAAAATACAAAGCTAATACAATTTACCCGCAGCAGTCTGGCGCATTCATTTCCTCCCAGAAATATATTTCCAAAGCAGAAAGCGAGTGATTTAATTCATTTCCTCTGTCTGGTATGTTTCCTTAATGACTGTAATCATGACCTTTAGTGGATCCCACAGCTCCTACCTCTTCCCACGCAGTCCTCTCCATCCTCTTGTCTATACATTAATTTGCTCTTACGAGAATCAAACCTTATTATACCTGAAGGTCACGCCATTATCCCCCGCATTGGGAATCCAAATATTCACATAGGGTGCTGTAACTTCTTCAGACTGAAAAGCAGCAGACAGAAATGTGACATTACTTCGCCGATGATGAAACCCAAATGCCTGTGAACCAGGCGCAGATATCCAAAAGCTCTCATCTCCAAAAATGCTGTAGGTTAGAGATTGAAAATAGATCTTCGCAGCAGTGGCTGAGAGAGATACCCACTGTATTTCGGGGAATGCTGTGGCTAGGGATGCACGCGAGCAAAGAGAAGAGGGCTGTGAGAAAACGAACAAGAGTGTCACATCCATTTGTAACTCCCGCTGTGATGTCGGGATGCTGGCGGGGGCTCGCCAACTGCGCACAGTGACATTGATGGATGCAGGTGAGCGCGCTGACTTTCTCCCCAAATACTCATCTGCGAAGATCTGTCTGTTTGTTGTTCCTTTTATAAACCCATAGCTGAAAGTTTGGCGACGGCGAAAGATGAGAAATCGGGGCCGGTTGGATAAATGAGGGTGACAAAGATAAGAACAAAGGTGACAGTGGAGTAAAGGAATAAAAGTCTTTCAGAGAAGTGGTGAAAGGCAAAGGAGATGGGAGCAGTATGTGACCAGTTGTTAGAAAAGTCGGGCAGATAAAGAGAGTACATTATAAAGTTCGTGTTTCTTTTCAGCCCGGACCGCCTGAACTTTTTCCCTCAATTCTGTTTAAATATTAAAGGGTTGTAATTAAAAGGTGACAGAGTGGGACGCCACAGGGGGCTTCGGCTTTATTGACCGAGCGGTGACAAAGCATCGGTTTGCAACGACTTGCATCCTGCGTCACGTAACGGGTCTGCGATCTTGAGGCTTTTGGATGTTTTGATCTGTTTACGTCTCAGCTAGGGCTCCGCCAGCCTCCCGGGGAGCACTGACAAATTCGAGGCAAGAGCCCACCGTGGTAGATATGTATTTCTGAGCATTTATGTATTGCTTAATTTGTTTCTCTCCCCCACATGAGACTGAACTCATGCTGAGAGTTGACTGGCAGACAAAAAGGAGGAGGGGGGTAAAAAAGTCAGTTTCAGCACTTTGCAGTAGCATGACGCTCAGTGGCAATCCCCCTGCCGCCGCCTTCCCGACACTTTTCCAGCTTTGGAGACACACAGTGAATAATTTCTCTGTATGAAGTCTGAATGCCGAAGCTGTTCATCATGTCTTTCAAGTGTGTCAGCAGAGGATGTACACATGAAAAAAAAAAGGCTGTACAGTTGTTGTTGTTGCGACCGAATGCACAACACTTCTCAAGAGCCAGATGGCGGTGTGTCAGGGGTCAGTGTACTTAACCACCTCCAAACAAGATGCATAATTATTGATACAGTAGTCTCTTGAATGATCCAGGGACATCTCTGAATACAAGGCAGCTACTGTAGCATGAAAGCATGAACTGTAAAAATTGAACAAAGCAACCGGGGCTCAACAACTAGGTCAATGTTAAGGTTAAAAGAGTGTAATACTCCTGATGGCCACTAGATGCTGGCTCAAAACTCTAGGCCCAATAGACTTCAATTTAAAAATGGTCAATTTCAATCCTGAAATACTCAGTCCATAATTGTTTTTCACAAGTCATTGTGATGTCATTAGTTAATTCTTCTTATTTGTGATCTGGTGGTCCATCTGGAAAAAAAAAATCATAAGTAAGTAGATTTTAGGCTTCAACAAGAGGAAGATTTAGGGGCCTGGATAGTCTGATTGACAGATCTGGTCCAGACCAGCCCAGAACTTCAGTCTCATACACATTGGGCAGTGACCAAGAGTTCAAAGGTCAGACCGCCTCCCTGCATATCCAAATATGGTCACTTCTGGCTCCAAACAACCAACATGGTGGCATTCAAATGTCAAACTCCTGGCTTCAAAACGCAAGTCCCAAAACCAATTAGCTTCATCCATTAAATATACAGTCTATGTTGTGCAATTATATGCAGATGATACACATTTTAATAAATAAGAAAACATTATGGTAATGTAACTAAAGTATTTACTTAACAGGTCTCTTATAACAGCTAGGGCTGTGGTCAAATAATGGTCAGACTTCACATACAGGTACAGTGTGCCTGTAAATATTTCACAATAAAAGCCTGGTTAAGAAATTAAAAGTTTCTGTCTACTTAAATACTTACAGTGAACTTTGATTTTGAAATGGTCAAGGGAAGTGATGAGTTTGGATGTTAGAAGCAGCTTATCAAACAGAGGAAATCAGAAGTAAAGGAGAGCCTCTAACCGACGGTAAAATGTCAATTTCCTGGCTTCAAACTGCTCTTCTCTCCACGCGTGAGAGAAACAAGTATTCACCCTCTCACATTTCTCACCATGACCACAAAGCTAGCTGTGCGTTGTGAAGTTGTGAAACAGGCACAGATATTGTATTGAATCTTCATTAATCATACATGCCTTTGAGTAAATTCACAGCTCAACAGATTTAATAAGAGACATGCTGGTGTACCCAGGCAGTGTATGGGCCTCATATATACCAGTGTAAGGGAGATCATTATGGAAATTCTCAGAGGGAGGTGAACTTTAATAACTGCTCAAAATAAATCAAGAGGCGATATGAAAATTGACAGGCGTTTCTCCCCCTCCAGACTTCAGGTAGAGTGTGGGATTGAAACAACACTAAGCGTTAGAACCTCTCAAGTAATATTGCTTCTTGAGAGAGAGATCCTGATTATGCGGGTTAGAATATTATGTGCCACTGCTTTGGGTAATCATGTAGTGCTGCAGCCGTGCTACTATTGCAATAAATCACAGTTTATGATAATGACTCAGGAGGAAATCATTGACACCTAGGCATCCGGAACACGATGTGCGATGTTCATGCATATTCAGCGCGAACACCTCAGTTTGTTCCACACTTTGCTCGGAAGAGAATTCCAGTGTGACATATGTGATTATCTGAGGAGATGTAAATCTGAGGCAAAACGACAAAACACAGATGACCTTTCCCAAGAAATCCGAGATGACCTTAGTATGTGAATGCAAATGTGAGCAGTGACTGATAGTTTGAAAGGGCACTTTTAGTTACAGATGGAGAGAATCTCCGCCCTGCAGGAGTTCAATGATACATGTTCAGGTGCATGCTAAGATTATAACAAAGGGAATCAATAAAATCCTGAAAATCTCTCGTAACGTGCATATTTTTTAACAACATAGTGTTATACGCCACAAGAGGGCAACAGTGTTCAGTCCGGTTTAATGTAAGCAGTATTTTCCGCGAACCGGGCTTCAAGATGTGGCAGATATATATAGCAAAAATAAAAGAACACATAACATAACATAACATGGCATAAACATGAAACCTCTAACACTGAGCATATCGTCAGCGATACAGAGTGATTAGCATAAACCAACTTACTGTAATTCTTTAGCCATTTGCGCTAGTGACGTGATTCTAGCTAATTCTGAAAGCTGACAAGTGGAGCGTTTATATTACATACTGTAGTGACACACACCGCATGCCACAGAGATGCTTATTCAACCCTATTTTAATAAACTTTTCTCAGCCCAGCAGAACATACAGCGATCGCTTTTTCTATATATACACATATCAGCAACCTGGAACAGGAAGAACAACCCCAACCACCTTCACAATAAAACACACAGAACTAACAGAACACTCCCACACTGTCACATAACAAACGCCATCCATCCTCTATCCAAGCATTGTATTGATATATATGTATTTATGTTAAGAGGCACAGGCAAAAGTTAAGGCGGAGAAAATATGGTCATTTTTCAAAATAAAATGTCTTTCAGACTCTAATAGTCAGAACAAGGGAATTGATATAAATTTTTTATTCATTCTGTGCGGCCGGGAAATGCCTCACGGACCGGTACCGGTCCGCGGCCCAGTGGTTACTCATGACCCTAACCCTCACGTTGATGTTGATGAAACTATTTAATTTGTTAAGCCCTATTTGTCCAAATCAGTCGATAAGAATACCACCAGCCAGGATGCAATGATTTTCTCTGTTAATGCCGATGCCTCCTACAACTGGACACTTGGGGGCAGATCAATCAAGCAGTCAATTCTTCACTGTCGCCTGTGGTTCCTGTGTTGCTTTAGTTGGGACAAATTATATTACAACAGTTATAAACAGAATCCAATTTATGTTTCAATACCGGAAACGTACCACTGATATGAGGTGTCACACTGTTGAGTCATCTTTCTCATCTTCTACCTTATTCCTTTAGCTTATTCAAAGAGTAAATTTGTCACACATTCATATGATTAGCCACAGGTGGCAAAAAACAATGAAAAAGGTAATCATTGTTTTATGTATTATATAAAGATACATATCAAAGTGGTGCATTAAGATGTATTAATGTTAGGGGTGGGACTCGATTAAGAAAATTAATCTAATTAATTAAAGGCTTTGTAATTAATCTCGATTAATCGTATTTTTAATCACATAACAATATTTGCCCCCAAATCCACATTTTTCTTTTTATTTAAATGGATTTTATTGGACGGCTGAATCAAATCATAGACACAGACATGAATATTGTAAACTGAGCTATTTTAATGTCTGGAAAAAATGTATTTAATTGCATTTCAATTCAAAAGAGTAGAAAAATAAATTGAACAAACCTAAAGTACTTTAAATACTTTATTCAGAACAGTATTGGCTTTAAATGGTTAAAAAAAAATAACAATTCAACATAAAATGCAATTTCTACTTCTTTCTTCTCCTGGTAAAACAACCAGGAATAGAAATGATCATGACAGGTTTAAATCACACTTGCATCTGATTCCTCCATGTTGGTGGCCATTAGCTGAGCTCTGGTTTGTGCATCAGTGTAATCATGTAGCGAGAAATCATGCACTGACAAACACTCCACATTGTTTGAAATTGTTTACATTTTTTGTAATTAATTAATCTTGATTCATGCATTAAAGTCCCGCCCCTAATTAATATATATGATTGAAATGCCACATGCTTTAAGACTCACAATAATACACCGGCTCGTGTCTTCTAAATCTATAAAGGTCCAAGGTTGTGCAGGGAATTGGAGGAAAGAAGCTTTTTTCTTGAGTGCAGAGTAACTTAGGAGGAAGTAGAGATCTGATGATACACCACTCACTGAAAGAACAGAGCGGTACCCAGACACCACTTCACCTGTTACTGATGCCCCCTGTTAGGATGCTCCTAATAGCACCAGAGTGAGAGGCCTTCAGGAAGTCGTCCCTTTATCCCCGAGAAAGTGTGAAACCTTATTTTTAACATTGTTTCATAAGAAATAATAATTTGATCATCTTTAGCTGTATACTGACTGTAAACTCAAGCATCTACTTAGCTTTAATTTGTACATTTCATTCTCTGCATATCAGCGTTTATATTCAAGGGTTTGGGGGGTTTTGTTTGATGCAGTGTAGTTACAAAGGAAGATTAATTTCAAAGCCGTGAAAAAAATCTGAGAATTATCGTAAATCCTTAAAAGGTCTGATGTGTTCATAAAAATAATCACGCAAATATAAATAACTTCTGGTGCTCTGCATTTTGTTTTTCTTTAATCCTCATCCTGTCAGGAAGTTATTCTCAGTATTTGTTTTGATTATCGCATAGAAACATTGTTCATTTTGGATTCAAAATGTTTTACTGAGGATTCAAATCTGAAATCTGAGGGCTCAGAAATGTGGTTCTCAGCCTCACTGGATACATCTGAGTCTGTATGAATACTAATACAAATAGTTTAATTGGTCCAACCTCACACTACACCCTTAAAATAATGATAATAATAATAGTTGGATTTATACAGCGCTAGTCACTCAAAGCACTTTACAGAGACCATTATTCATTCATACCGGTGGTGGTAAGCTATGATAGCCACAGCTGCTCTGAGACAGACTGACAGAGGCGTGGCCCCTCCGACCACCACCAAATCATTCACTCAACATTCATACAAGGCAGGAATCAAACCACCGACCCTTCAGTTGGTAGACGGCTGCTCTACCACTGAGCCACATAGACAAATCTGATCACATCTGTGTACATTTTTGTTAAAATACTTTGTTCTATTTTTAGTTTTTATTCGTATTTTTTATTCCATACTTGTGTACTTTATGCACGTTTCTGGTAAAATGTCATTTCTACATTTTCTCATAAATTTCCGTTTCTTATCCTCTTATTTTGAAGTTATTTGAAATCCATTTTTGCACTCTGTGCTTTCTCCAGTTTCTGCTGCAGTGAGAGTTAAACACAGACTTTCATGAGTACTTTAAGGTGCATGATCGAAAATGAAAGTGCACTCCTCCAGATGAAGTTTATCATAATCTACAGACCTTACCCTGTAATTGTAGTTCAACTGAGGTGACATTTTTTCCCACCTTGATGATTTTCATTAATCTTCTGTCGTAGAAAACTTTGTTTATTGAGATCTGACATGTTTTAAAATTCGTCTTGACACATTCACCAAAGCAGTATTAGTCATCTATTTACACCAGGTCTACCTACCACCCGCTGAGGCTGAGTCAGAAAAATACTGCAGGAATAGTAAGGAGGTGGCAACATCAGCGAGACAGGTAAATCAAGAGGCTTTTTGCAGCAGCACATAAACAAACCACTCGAGTGAAGGCCGGGTTTTTCTTCTTCTTTTTTCCACCTGCTGCATTTCATCTTTAATCATGAATAGAAAGTAATGCTAGTAATAGCACCCTTATGATTGTGTGATTTCTTCCCCTCCCTTATTCTCCCCCTCCCCCATCACCTCATTACAAACAAGAAAATATGATAAAGGTCACATTGAAAGCTCCAAATAGCTCAGTTTAAAGCATCTTTACTTTCATCACTCACTTGTTACAAACTATTGATTTTTTTTTTTTTTTTTGGCACCCGCCTGAAAGAGTGTTTTGCAGTAATTCGATCAATCACACGCACACAGTGTCATCGGAGCGTCACTTATAAAATAAGTCCTCCCTCTCCAACAAGAAAGTACAGTTGATAAAAAAGCTTCCTGACCTGTCATGCTCTCTTATCATCACAGACTTACAATAGGGTTTAAAAAGGGAAAAGAAATATAGTTTTAGTCTTGTGACTGCTGAGCCCTCCGGGGGATTTGATGGAGGAGCTGACAAGCGGTGACAAACTTCCAGGACCGTCCCTGAAGGTGCCGGGGTGAGCGTTAAGCAGGCAGAGTGATGGACCCTATTTTAGTCTCTGGGAGCTGATAAGGCCGGGGAATCTGAATCACACATTTACAGTCACGGTTATTAAAAAGCAGGGTCACTTCACTCAGACGAGCTCTTCAGATGGAGAAGCTTGAAGAAAAGAAATGAATTAAGAATGGTCCATCTTTGTCTCTGCCAGACGACAATTTCAAGGACTTTTTTTTTCCCTATTCAAGCAATAGACTCTTAATAAAATCTGTTGTGCCGTCATGCTGTTATGAACTTACATGCTCGTGTGGTAAGTGTTTAACATTTTAAAGAAGCAGAAAGTCTTGATTTACCGTGGCAATTATGTCCTTTTCTTATTGCTCACAATAGCTTCTCCTCCTCTCTCTGCTCTGCAAGATATGGCTGCTATAAAGTAACAGTTTTCAATACAATATCCCAAAGGACGGGAAGCTTGTGCTGGTACAGAACTGCAAAAATCAATCAAATAGCACAGCAAAAGAAACAGAGTAGGGGGGATAAAGGCTTATGTTGTGCTGCTGCTCTCGTCTATTTTGGAAGAATTATATATTCTGATCCCACAACCCTCAAGTCGATTTGTTTCTGTTTACTGTAACTCTTGACATTTTCAATAACGATTGTGCTAGCTTTAGCGAGAAGTATTTCACAATTATCCGAACTAATTAATGCACTTCTATAATAAAAAAAACCACTCAGCCTAAATGATTCACATGCAGAAAATGTGGCCTTGTTTGATACCATAGTTATTTCTGAGTGAGCTCTGAAACACAAATATAAAAGTCAGGATTTAAATAAGTGTGATGTTTTATTTATCATATATTGTGGTTTTATTTTGCTGAGAAAATAGCAGAATAATCTTATGAAGTCACATCGTATTTTATTCTGTGATAACATTTTCCATCTATGATTTAATTCCAAAAATATTTCATTAACTATTTGATGTTTGAAGTGTATTTTAGACCAACAGTGTATTTCTTTCAGCTGGTGTAAAGGTGATAAAATTCTTCCAGACAGTCATGGATCGCAGTTTGATTTATTCTGTTGAACAGTGTTAGTCCACAGTGTTAACACAGGTGCAGTCGTATTTGTGTCAAGATCTTTGTGGCTGTGTTATGACCGCTGCCAACGCCCACCCCCTAGTGGAGTTTTATTATTTTATCTCTTTCTAAAATACCAAGCAGGAGGTGCAGGCACTCATTTCCCCCGTGAATAGAGCAGGATGACGCTGATTGGTGCAGCTCCCAGACCTCTCAGCCAATCCTTTCACGGTTTTTAAAACAGTGGTTTGTCGTATGCCAACAGGTAAGGTGGGCGACTGCTTGGGTCCCCAGGCCAGTTGGGGGGCCCCCAAGGACTGACGAACTTCGAATTTCTAGCAGTGGCACTAGTGATGGGTCAGACACCACTGATGCACGTGTCGAGCTCCCAGAGCGAAACCCCGTCACATTAAGAAGAGCTGTTTCGCCTGTATCGGCAAACTGTGTTTATAAGGAAGCGTCGGTCAGCGGGATTCTTCCCGAACCTCAATATATATAAATAAAATCCACCCTGCCTCAAAGACAAGTACATAAGCATCCTGACACAGTGGTGCCATTATGCTGAAAGTAACGAACTGTCACGAGCAGGAATATCATTGCAATCAGGTAAATTTGCATAAATAAACAAACACAAGCACGTTGACCTCTGTAGCAGTCTGATCCCTCTGGGTGTATAGATGACCCCAAAATGGACATTTCAGTCATGTCCATACAGTCCATACACAATTCCGCGCCATGGCTAGGTCATTAAATCAGTATTTCAGTTGAGTCTGACAGCTAGACTGCCTGTAATGATTGTTAAGATCCAACAGGTGTCAGTATTGAGCAACACAGTACCGACATGTATCGATACAGTTTAGGTAATGTGTCGCAACGTTTCATGAGGCCTCATCTACCTATCACTAAGTGGCACTATGCAAATTTGCAATGACCTGACCTCCCTGAGGGGGGCCCCACCTGAGTCCACTCTCTCCAGCTACCAGAGGGGCCCTAGTACTTATATAATACTAGATCACTAAATCCTGCTACTCTAACCCCAGCTATCAGCATGGTCCATCCATCCATCCATCCATTGTCTATACCTGCTTCTCCACACTTGGGTCGCAGGGGTCTGCTGGAGCCTATCCCAGCTGTCATTGGGCAGGAGGCGAGGTACACCCTGTACAGGTTGTATCAGCATGGTCTTGAGTATTAATAAACATGGTCATTTCTATAGTTATATCTGTCTACAGTTATTTCTAAATGGACAAAAACATTTATTTTCATTTCTGTTGACTTTTTCAACTTGAAAGGTATTTGTGTATATTCAGCTTAACTGCTGTGTGGTGTCTGCTGAAAAAAAAACAAAAAAAACCTCATTATTCATGCCACAAGAAAATAAGAAATGCAATATATATTGCTTCTAACTTGGTCCGAGTGTTAAGTTCTGTACTTTACTTATTTGTACTGATTGCTCCAACTTGGAGTCCTCTTTTTGTTTGTTTTAATCATATATTGTTTTACTTAAATCATGAGTTCATTAAACTTTTGGCTAAGGAAATAACTGAGTCTTTAAAACTAACTACATCTGTTTTTCTTCTTTTTATGTTGCGTCCTGAAATCCCCAGTGAGTCGGGCTGTAACTGGCTGTATAACGAAGCAGAAATCGTTATTTGAAAACGTTATGCCACATCTCTAAATTAGTATATCTAGTCTCTTTGAAAACATACTCATCTCCTTTTTGACTATTAAAATACATTTACAACACCTGCTGTAAATTTTTCACAAAGCTGCTTCATCATTGCAGCAGACTGAGTAATCAAATATCATTTTTGAAAATCATATTTACCTCCACTGTGGAGAACGTCTTCACCTGTGTCGGTTGTTTGTCTGTTGGAAACATCACAGGAAATAGAGAGAAAAGAGTTTTATCCAGAGACAAAGAAAAATTAAATTCAACAAATTAATCCTGAGCGTAGAAACATAAAAAAAAAATAAAAGTCGGGACATATTATGAGATTGTTCCAACTGACTGAAATAACTTTGAACGTTTTCTTTCCTGTTACTGGAGGCGCCACTTGCGTTGAGTGCTGTACACTGTTGGACCGTGCCGAGAAGTAATAATAAAAAATGTTGACCAGTATAAACAAGAACCTGTAGTCATATTGTGGTTGTTAATATAGAGCTTAAGGTGAAGCAGGCAGCCATGCAGAGCAGTGGTAGGTGGCTGTCACCTTTCTCAGAGGCCCTGAAAGTACATAATAATATTCTCCGTTTCAGCCGTGAACTGAAGCAACGATGAATCACGAGTTTATGAGATTCAAGAAAATATACAAGCAAGAACACAAAGGTATATTACAGTTATGGCTGCATAACATTTGAAGGAGCACTGAATTAGTCACCGCGTACAGCAATGTGTCACTGTCAGTCCCCTTAGGTTCATTTAAACCTTATTAAATGAGTAAACCTTTCATCCTCCTCTAAGTTTATTTCAAGGAGCCAGACCATGACCTTCATGTTGTTTTTCCTTCTTTTTTTTAAACATCAAAAATCAATGTAGGTGGCGGCACTCGACCTGACTACCAGGCCTCATTCTCTTAAATCAAATAGTTCCCCTAACACTCTATATTTATTTGCGGACACATACCAGAGGTTCCCAAGGTCAAAGAAAGTATCATCTTGCTGATGCAAGAAATCCCCCTCTCTGATAACAGCAAATACCAAAGCTGGAGAGGCCACAGACATCAACCACAGCTCCACACAGAGAGAGAAACCTCAGTGAACTTTCCCCACACTGAACCAGCCAGTGATTGATTTTCTACACAGATCTCTAAACGGGTGTTACTCTCCTATCTGTAACAGTAATGAATTTCATTATAAGGCCCTGGAACAGAAAGAGAGAGAGAGATGAAGATGCTGGCTGATGTCAGGGAGAAAGAGAGAGAGAGAGAGAGAGAGGGGGGGGAAGAGAATAGAAAGACGGATGGAGAGGAAGGCGGGGCTGTCATTCAGGGTCTGTCTGTCAATACTGACAGCGCATCTCCCCGCTGGCCAGATACTAAAATAACAGCACAACCGCAGAGCAATTATAAATGCTGCCTACTGCTTTTAGGCAACCTACATATTCCTCGGCTCGCCTCAGCATCTCGCTCCTGTGGAAGTGTGTTGTATCGTAACATACATGTAAATATAGACAAACGAGTTTCCAGCCTAGTTCCCCAGCCAGCGTGTCGTAACCCTTGTGCCCGGTAACCACGGTGACCAAAGACGTCCTGAGGCTTGGGGTGTATCCAGGCCGCACTGAGTCAGGATGCATGATTGGATGACTCACTGCCTTCTTGGGGCTAAAAAAGCCCTTTCATCATTATCTCTCACTCTCTCTAATTCTCTGTCTTTCTCCCTCCCTACCTCCCCCCCACCACCACCTCCCACCCACTCCTTCTCATTTTGCACTTATCTGCACTTCAGCGTTTCCCAGGTAAATAAAAGCCATTTGGTTTTCCTCCCAGACCCTGGGGGGAAAGTGTTGTCGTGTGACACCACAGAGAGGTGTCAGGGCGTTCTGTTGACTCGCCAGTCGCCTTATTTTCATATCTACTCTCCCCTTCTGTTTGGTTGCTAAGGAAGTGAATCGCTGCTCTATCATTTTGTGGTCATTAGTATTCATGGAGGGCCAGGTCAGGTACCCCAAGAGTGATTGGCGCTCATGAATACGCCAAATGCCACTAGAGGCTTTTGCAGAAAAATTGTTACGGCATTTTTTTCTGTTCGAGATTTGGATCTAAAGTGGGCAGACGCAGCAGTGTAAGGCTTGTAATACTCGGGAGCTATTAAAAAGATTACACCGGTTATTTATTTGTTCTTTATCATTATGGAAATCAATTGTCACATTTTCACTGCAGGGACAGCCATTTCTACAAAGAGCTCTGTCATTATTTATGCACCTTTATTTCCTC
Source organism: Pseudochromis fuscus (assembly GCA_900323345.1). Lineage (NCBI taxonomy): Eukaryota > Metazoa > Chordata > Actinopteri > Pseudochromidae > Pseudochromis > Pseudochromis fuscus. The sequence goes on from OOFC01005736.1 coordinate 20,708, forward strand.
CTGAACAAAATGGATTTAGCTCAGTTTTATCATTTCACCCCGAGAAAGGATTTCCCACATGATGTCATACAAACCATTAAGTGAACACCATTTTATTTTAAAATCCTGGCACTTGAGTCAATCAAATTTAATACAAAAGTACACTCTATATACTAGGTCTTACGAAAATGAAACAAGTTAATGTTAATTGCTTACTTTGTAGGGAATACAGAAAAGATTTAAAATTTGAAAACCAGTTTTGTCTAGTATCCACCGTTAATATATTTCTGGCTATTACATTTTATATATCATGATAGCACAAAAATTGGCACAAACATAATAAAAAGCCCAGAAGCTGTGCACAGGTATTCATCAGGATGCCCACAAACACAAATGCGACACATCCATCTGCAGGCGAAACTGACTGTTAGTCAGCAGTTAAGTAACCTTTCCTATCGCATTGAGATCAAAACCTATGAACTTGCATAATATTCCTTCATTACGCCTACAAGGTGGTCCACAGGTGAAAGCTACAAAGCATTAAAAACAATGGCCACAGTTTTGAGGAAGCTCACAATGAATAGTTCCAGCATTTTAAATCATGTCTGTCGAAAGAGCACTGGAAATGTGCAATTATATGCAGATGATACACATTTTTATAAAGAAACAAATTGGTAAATGTTACTGCTGTATTTCTTCAAATGAAAACTGGTAGTCAACTAAAAAGAAGGATTGATATTGACAAATAATAGCTGGACTCCAAATACAGGCAGGAGAATAAAACAGGGTTGAATAAATTAAAGATGGTGTGTCTGTAAGTATTTCGCAATAATCGTCTAGATATGAACTGAAAGGTTTGTGTCTGAAGTAAAGCTTGAAGTGGACTTTTATTGTGGAAAGGGAAGCATTGTGTTTGTATTTACATTTGAAGCAACAGGAAAGAAAAAAAAAGACATAAAGTCTGGCCTCAAACACAAACTGGCCTCAAATTGAAGCACTATTTGAGGATTTACAGTAATTCATTCCTACTGTAAACAACATTTTTAAATTGTCCCTGGCCGAACACAGGATGACAATGTGTGTATTGTCTTCAGTGCAGTTGAAAGTAGTGTTACTCTGAGGTTTCTTCAAATTCAGCTGCTGGTCAGTGGCTCATGTTCCTCCCTCAACCATAACAAATCCTATCCCTTTGTCCTACTGTTTTTTTAATCCATCTCCTTCACCGCCATCTCCTGTTCTCACTTAGTCTTTAATCCCTTCACTCTGCCCTCTTTATTTTTTAGCTTTTCAAGAGCGCGTCCCATTTCTTCCCCTTTTTATTCCATTCTTGTTCGTTTTGTCTGGTCTTTTGACCTCCTGTTCTGCATTTCCCTCCTATTTTACTTGTTCCCCCACCCTCATTGTCCTTCTTGCAAACCATGCTTCTTTACAATGCACTTTGTGTCCTTGTTTCATCTCTTTATCACTCCTTCCCACTCTCCTTTTTTTCCCCTCTTATTCATTACTCCTCCACTGCTGCTGCCCTGCAACCACGCGCTTCTCCTCCCTCCATCCTGCTTCCATCATGACCTTTTCCTACTTTCACCGCAGGCTGCAGCTCTCGCCTCACCATCGGTTACATGCACATATACCTCACATACATATTACTGTACTAAGCAGCTTCTCATCTCTGCCCATCGGCCACTACATGTTTAATCCCCCGCTTTAATTTCATCCCAACCTGCATTTCCCGACAAATCCCGACACCACAAACTCGTCTTCTCAAACATAGCGATACAAACAAACACCCACACACTCTGTCCAACCGTCTCTCTCTCGTTCATGCAAACACCCATGCACATGTTGACGGCTTGTCGCCTCTGTGACGTGACTGCACAGAGGTGACACTGCGTCTGTCACTCTGACAGCTGGCATTTCACAGCGATCCACTAACTACGGCACTCACAAGGCAGACAGGAGATAGATAGAAAGAGATAGAAAGGGGCACAGGGAGAGGAGGAGAGGTTGTGTAAAGCAAAGATCAGCAAAACAATAAAATAAAACACTGCGACAGATGGACAGTTTTGCTTAATATTTCTGCCCTTATCTTCCCCTTGTCCATGAAGATAAAGGTAAAGCTTATAGTCCTCTGCTCGGCGCCGAGTAACAGGCGATGGGTTTGGAGGGCACATTGCGGTAGATTAAAGGATGAGTTTTAAAGCAAATGCTAATTGGCCAGCTTTGTTAATAACCATATGGCCACTTACAAGTTCCATCTGTAATTTTTGACCATATAAATGACGACTGCATTGTAATTGAACAGTCACACAGAATACGTGCAGCTTGATGAGGTCGTTGGTCTGTACCGATTAGCGGTGACAAAGATAATGACAAGACAAAAAGTCAAGCTACATGTTTATATTGCCTTTGATTTAAAGTGTATCAAGGTCAACGTTATGTTAAGGCAAGACCGCTGTATTAGCTAAGAAGTAACAGATCAGATGATAGTGAACTCTTTCCTTTATGACTCCAGATGCTATAGATCACCAACCAAACGTACAGTATTTGACGGTGAGGCAGGTCAGACCTGCTGGAGGCTCCACGGACACCAGGAGGAAACATTTTGGGACCGTTATCACTTTGAGGAAACCTGTGTGTGAGAGGCTTACTGTAAGAGGATCGTACAGTGCTGAGGAGCTGTCTGCAGGGTATTGGTTACCGTCTGCCTTCTGCTTACTGCAGTGGATACACAGGACTGTGCAGCTCTGTTACGGTATGCTTCCTGTGAGGAGCTGTGTTAGGTAACTCTCACTTTAACCATGCTTCATGAATGGGAGAGTCGCCAGTGGTTCCCCTGCTCTGAGAACATGTTTTTGTCATTCCAGTGTAAAACATCAGTTGCATACATTGGTTCATTAGCGAACTGAGACTATGTAACAACCTGCGGAGAAGGATTTTTTCACTTAATTATAGATATACCACTTACACTGGTGTGTCTATCTGTTAGCGACATTACATAAAATCTTCTGAACATGCCTTGTTTTCTGACAATACGGTGTTACCCAAAGAATAAATTTCAAGATCAATAGATTCGATCCTGCCCCCCAAAAAATAAAGAATGAAGTAAAATCCAATCCCAAAATCCCACAGAACCATTATTGAATGTTTTCCGAAGATAGTTTTGCTATTTCACCACAAGAGGGCAACACTGGAAAGTTTATAGCAGGGATTCCCAACCTGTGGTAATGGAGAAGAAATTGAGCTGGAGGCAGAGAACAATGATGGCAATGAGTAGGGGTGGGGGTTGTTGGACATCAATGGTGCATCCACTACGTCGGGAAGTCAAAGGTGCTACGCAATCTGAACAGGTTGGGAACCAGTGTTCTATAGCATCCATAGACTGTATACAGAAATAAATGAAGCAACGAGGACTCAAAAATTAGGCTAATGCTGGAGTGCAAAAAGGTGTAATACCCCTGACAACCACTAGATGCTGGCTCCAATCAAAAACCATCATTTTTTAATCATGAAATAATCAGTTAATACATTTTTAAACACAAGTCAGTCTGATTTCATTATTTTAAGTTAATTCTTGTCAGCGATCGTGTGGTCGATCTGAAAATCATTTCATCATTAAGTAGATATTAGGATTCAAAAAGAGGAAGTCTTAGGGGCGGGATAAGTTTGATTGACAGGCCTGGTCTTCAATGAGACACATTTGGCAGTGTGCACAGGTTGAAAGTTCAGACCTGCCTCCTCACTGTAGCTCCAAACAACTAACATGGACACATTCAAATGCCAAAATCCAGGCTTCCAAGTCCACAAACCATCCCGGTTAGCTCGGTCCATTCTATGTACTGTGTATGGCAGCATCAGTGAAGTTGGACTATGCCTTGGAGGAGGTTTGTTCTCCTTGATTGCTTTCTAGATTTCTCATCGAATCACACTTTTTAAAAAAAAACAAAAACAAATAATGATTGAAAACAAATGGCAATTTCTTTTACTTCGACCTGATTTTTGGAGTTTTGCCTCCTCACTCTTACAATGCTTAAACCCACAAGTGATACGCCTTTTTGTCACAATGATGCAGTAATGTAGGCCTGTCACGTCCTTAGACAGTGGAGGGTTTTGATGACATCTTTTCTGCACATAAAGATGTACTCCAGGCTACTGATGACGTGGGATTATTTTCTGTGCCATTCATAAATCTAATTAATTGAAATCAGAACTGGAGCATAAAGCTTCAGAACAGAGATCCGACAACATCCAGTGAGTTATCGAAATACGTCAGCAGAGACTGAGGAGAAAAAATCCTAAATTTATCTACAATATATATAAGACATGAAAATCTTAGAAAGAAATGAAAAGAGAGAGAGGAGTCAACTGGGATGGAGCTCCACCAAAGGATCCCTTTAAATTTGTCAAAAATCAGTCTTCACTGGGGGGAACAGTAGTGGTCTGAAAACTACTGAGGAGGACATGCAAATCACCTTTTCGAACAGTCACGCCAGGAAAGTCACTGAAAGTTGGGGCATTTTTTAGATCACCCTGAACACAAAATAGATTTTAGCTCACCGAGATGTTAAAACACAGTAAAACATTCATGAGATTCTCCTGGATCCAGTATAATCTGCTGGATGTTTGAAGGAAGTGATCCAGGTGTTGGGAGATTTATGTGAGGCTCATGAAAAAAGAAGAAAATCTCAGGTAGTTGCTGAAATGGGAAGCGACTGTCACTGACATTTTACCAGTATGCTTTCTGTAAGTGCCTGAAAAAGTGACAGAGCAGCGGTGAATAAATCACTTATAATTGAAAAACACCAACTTCTTGACGAATCTGAACAAAACTACACGGTTTCTCGGGGCGTTTAGATTACCCAGCCAGAAAAAGAAAAAAAACATGCTGTGCAATAGACTGGAAAGTGCGTTTGGCTCAGCACTTTATTGCTTTTGTGCGCTAAATGCCACCAAAAATCGTCTTAAAGCCCATTTTCGAGAGAAAATGTGCAAAATTTAATATGCTTCTCAACATTGGATTGGTACTTACCAAAGCATGACAGCACTTGACAATTGGTATCTTGGCAGGGTGCACAATCTCCCCCTGTAGCATTCACAATGACAATGGAGGTAATCATTAGGGCATCAAAGTAGCTTGTTGATGGGGGAGAGGTAGCAAAGGAAAAAAAAAAAAAGGCCGACAAATACTCTCCACTGGCTTTGTTCAAATGTATGGGAGAAACCAATTATAAGGTGAGAAAAATGGAGCTGATAATTGGACTAAACTGTGATTTCATTTTAACTTCATTAGTCAGTTTGACATCGCTTTCATGGTGCTGGTTCTCATTTTGAGAGAGCTGTAATTTGTCCTAATATATCAGTAGCTACTGACCTTCAGTAGGACCTGTCCATTCTGTAGTCATCACTGATGGCTAACTATTAGCGGTGGCAGTCGCTAGAAGCTGTTAACGTTTGTCATGTTGATTCTGTCACAATTTCTCTGAGCTCGGAAATGTATAACCCCTGAACAAAGCTGTACTGCCTCAGCTGTTTTTTAACCAACAGGGTTAACAGCTGTCAGTGCGGATCAGATGTACTTGAACGGCAAATAAATAAATAAAAAAATCTAAGCTGTGGGCAGCAATTAGGAGGTCTGGAAGCACGGTAGATGGGAGTGACAAATAGAGGAATTAGCACTCTACAGAGAACCGTATCACCGAGAAAGATTTATCTATACCTGTCAAAACGGCTCAAATGGGGGTGCAATGTTCCAGCAGAAAAATAAATAAGTGATCCTCGAATATGTAGGGTGTGTGAGTGATAGGGCCTGGTGTTAGAGGACTAAAAAATAGCAGCACCATGAGCTGTTTTAACAGTTTGATCAGTGAATATATTTTATTTAAGGAAGTGTTGAAGTACGCCAAAGGCTGCTGATCCTCTGTTGTACAAGTGACGCAATTAGTTTCCCATAAAACTATAAAGGAGCTTTACTGTGTCTGTGATGCACCTGGGAAAAGACCCAAAATCTAAACTTCTGCTTCAAAATAAGAGTCCAATTAAATGTTTTTAATGTGAAGGTGCAGCAATGGGAAGCAAGTTCTTTTTTCCATACTGGAGTGAGTTTTACAACTATGGACATTCAGATTGTCTCGGGGTGTCAGTGGTGGACAAAGTACTCAACTTCAGTACTTGAGTCAAAGTACTGATACTCATGGTCAAATCTTACACAACTACAAAATTTCAAAGTTTTACTCAAGTTAAAGTACTAAAGTACTTACCTTTAAAAATACTTAAGTATTCAAAAGTACATGCATTTAAAAATTCTTGAATATTCAAAAGTACAAAGTAAAAGGACATTTTCTCATATCAGTACATTGCTGTATTGCTAGTGCCTGAGTGAAATCCCTGACTAATGTATGCTTCCTGTTAATGTGGTATTTTAAGCTGAAAGTGCTTCGATGAAAAGAAAACTCCTTCCTGCACAGTGTGCATAATACTTTGTTGGTTGACTGTTCGGTCTTGCTTTTTTGTTTTGCCAACTTTACCATTGAGAGGCTAACATGCTGTTTAGGGCTTTTTAAAAAAACCTAAAACGACAAAACCGTGCTGTTTCCTGTCTTCCCTCTTTATTGTTCGGTTCTGCTGCCGGTCACTTCCTGCCGATTTGGGCATGTGCAACGATAACTCTACCTGGACAAACTGCCAGCATAGACTGTATATAAAGTAAGTAACGACACACTTCCTAGGAATGTAGTGGAGTCCAAAGTGCAATATTTGCCTTTGAAATGTAGCGGAGTGAAAGTAAAAGTTTCCAAAAAAACAAATACTCAAGTAAAGTACAGATACTCAAAAAATGTACTTAAGTACAGTACTCGAGTAAATGTACTCTGTTACTGTCCACCACTGCGGGGTGTGATGATCCGATCTTTAGCTTCTTCTGGGCGACAGTGATGATCTGTCAGTAATGGAAGTATGACTGGTGAAGGTTGTGAAAGAGGAAGACTCAGAAACATCTTGTTGGTTCTTCATGTACATTTATTACAGATCTGGGTCAGACCTGCACCACATGCAGTGTA